>CANJKZ010000242.1:3330000-3385000 GCA_947471745.1 Closterium sp. Naga37s-1
AGTACCTCCAGTACGAGCACCTCCGGGACCAGCGACTCCAGCACCTCCAGCACCTCCAGGACCAGCAGCTCCAGCACCTCCGCTACCTATAGCACCAGTGTCTCCAGCTCTAGCTCCTGCAGCACCTCCAGCTCCAGCAGCTCCAGTACCTCCAGTACGAGCACCTCCGGGACCAGCGGCTCCAGCACCTCCAGCACCTCCAGAACCAGCAGCTCCAGCACCCCCGGTACCTCCAGCTTTAGCGCCTCCAGCTCCAGGGAGCCGCAAACGTCGTCCTCAGTGTGTCGTGCCACTCGCGAGGCGCCTGTCGGAGACCGTAGACTGGCGGCCGGAGGCTCCACTGGGTACTTGCAGGAAACGACCCAGTGAAGCCAGGTGGGCGGCGCAGCCAGATCTCCTCGTGCAGGCTGCCCTGTAGGAAGGCTGTGCTGAAGTCAAGAGAGTGAAGCTCATAGTCACGCTGTGCGGCAACGTGCAGCAGCACCCAAAGAGTGGTCATCTTCGGGGTAGGGGAGAAGGTCTGAAAGAAGTCAACTCCCTGTCGCTGACTGAAGCCTCGAGCAACGTAACGCGCCTTGAAGACAGGCGGAGAACCCGGCGACCGCTTCACCCTGAAAATCCACATGCCACTGACGATGTTCGCCCCAGGTGGGGGAACCTCGTCGACGTAGGTGCCTGTGGACTTCCAGGAAGCCATCTCTGCGTCCATGGCTGTCTGCCACTGAGAGGAGTAGGGACCCTCAATCGCCTCTGCGTAAGAGCACGGGGTCGGGATGTCTGGTGCATCCGGGTCTCCCTCAGGTGCAATCAGCATGGACACGAGATGAGGTAAAGCAGCTGCAAAACACTCAAAGTCCTCCTTCCTGTCCTCAAGGACGTCCGTGCCAAGAGCACACTCACCCCCGACGGACGGAGGCCAAACAGACTCAGACTTAGCAACAATACTAGCGGCGTAGTCCAGGCGACAGGCAGCAGCAAAGTCAACACGCTCAGCAACTAGAGCAGACGCAGCAGTGGACTCAAACGAAGGGTCAGTGACCACAGTGGCGAGAAGACGCGTAACAGTAGGACTGGCAGCACGAGCAAGGTCTGACGGCGGGCCAGGAACGTCAGGAAGAGAGGACGCAGGTGGAGACGGCAGAGGGACACGCTGTGGAACAGAGGAAGGACGAAGTGCCATCTGGTGCGTGCCTGGGATAGGAGGAGGACGTGGACGTGGAACACGACGACCAGTGCGAACAGCTCGAACAGGCGACGCAGGACGAGACTCAAGCTCACGACGCTCCGCAGGACGGCCCAGTGTAAGGAGAAGGAGCAGGCAGTGGGGAGGCTGGCTGTAACTGCGACTGCGACTGGTCAGTCGGTGGACACAGTAAGGGAGGAGTAGGGCCAGTAGAAGGCGGGGGACCAAGAACCTGCTGAAGCAATGGAACGAAGTACGGTCGCGGCCGCACAGCGCCTCCTGAACCAGCACCGACAGCACCAGTACCCCCAGCTCCAGGGTCTCCAGCTCCAACGCCAGCAGGACCACTAGCTTTAGCACCTCCAGCAGCTCCAGCTCCAGCGCCTCCAGCGGCTCCAGCTCCAACGCCTCCAGCTCCAACTCTTGCAGCACCTCCAGCTCCAGTAGCTCCAGTACCTCCAGTACGAGCACCTCCGGGACCAGTGGCTCCAGCACCACCAGCAGCGCCAACTCCAGCGCCTCCAGCTCCAACTCCTGTAGTACCTCCAGCTCCAGCAGCTCCTGTACGTCTAGTACGAGCACCTCCGGGACCAGTGGCTCCAGCACCTCCAGCAGCGCCAGCTCCAACGCCGGCAGCATCTCCAGCTCTAGCAGCTCCAGTACCTCCAGCGCCACCAGGACCAGGGCCTCCAGTGGTAGGCCCCCCAGCTCCCACAGCACCACTCTGAAGACTCTAGCGCCGAGCAAACCACTCGCGCAGCTGCGGTGGGGAGAGAGGCTCCCGGCGTGACGAGGCACCCGGAGAACCTCCAGTACCTCCCGTAACTCTAGGACCAGCAGCTCCAGCACCTCCGGCTCCAACGCCCGCAGCACCACCAGCACCAGCAGCTCCAGTACTTCCAGTACGAGCACCTCCGGGACCAGTGGCTCCAGCAACTCCAACAGCTCCAGCTCCAACGCCGGCAGCACCTCCAGCTCCAGTATCTCCAGTACCTCCAGCTCCAGGGCCTCCAGCGGGAGGCCCCCCGGCTCCAGCGGCGCCGCTCCGAAGGCTCCAGCGCCGAGCAAACCACTCGCGCAGCTGTGGTGGAGAGAGAGACTCCCGCCGGGACGAGGCACCTGTAGGACATCCAGCAGACTCAGCACCCCCAGGCTCAGCACCCCCAGTCTCCGCACCCGCAGGCTCAGCACCCCCAGTCTCAGCACCCCCAGGCTCAGCACCCCCAGACTCAGCAACCTCAGGCTCAGCACCCCCAGGCTCCGCACGCTCAGGCTCAGCACCCCCAGGCTCCGCACGCTCAGGCTCTGCACCCCCAGGCTCCGCACGCTCTGGCTCAGCACCCCCAGTAGCACCACCCCCAGCAGCAGCACCAGAGTCGACCGCGACCTCGACAGGCTCGACAGGGTCTACTTGAGACACACCTGAGGGAGCAGGACCCTGAGGGGGGAGGGGGTCTACCGGAGGAGGACCTGGTGCGAGGAAGAGCGGCGGGGGGGGGAGAGGGGCAGTGCGGTAGGGGAAGAGACGATAAAAGGGAACCGACTCGTCGAACGTCACGTCCTGAGAGGGCAGGACACGGCGCGAGGTGGGGTGGTAAAACTGCCAGCCAGGCGTGTCAGGGGGAAAACCAAGGAAGACGCAGGGAATGGCGCGGGCGGAGAGCTTGTCCGCGGACGTATCGCGGACAAAGGCACGAGAACCCCAGACCCGGAACACCGACGCATCGCCAACCTTCCCCGTCCAACGCAGTGTAGGCGAGGTCTCCGGCAAGGAGACACGGGGCCAGAGGTTGAGCTGATGCGCAGCGTACCGGACCGCAAACGGCCACAGAAAATGGGGGGCAGCTGCATGGATCATGGAGGTACGAGCGACCTCCATGACTAAGCCAATGCGGCGCTCAGCAACCCCATTTTGCTGCGGAGAGGCCGGAAGCGTGAACGACTGGAGAATGCCCTCCCCACGACAAAAGTCCCGCAAGAGGTCGGAGGAAAACTCACCACCACTGTCAGAGAGCAGACGCAGGACTGGAAGGTCCGTGTGGAACCGCTCGCGGAGCTGGAGACGGACAGCGCGGATCCAAGGGATCAAAACATCAGGGACCTCCCCTTTGCTGTGCAAGGGGAAGACCGTGGTGTAACGCGAGTAGTCATCAACGACCAGCAGGAAGTAGCGCTCGCGGCCCTGTCCACGGACGCGGGCTGGGCCCCACACGTCCATGTGGAGAGTCTGCAGGGGAGCAGTCTTCGGGGGAAACGAGGAGGAGTGAGGAGCGGCGCGCTGCCGCCCCTCGACACAGGGAAGACAGGGTGGGAGGGGAGGCAGAGTCTCGGGAAGACCAGAGACAAGGAGACGCGAGTGCATGCCACGAGGGGTGACCAAGACGGTGGTGCCAAAGGAGGGTCCGGTGCGACAGTGCGCGACACGAGCAGGGGGCCGCTAGCTGACCTGACGCAGACGCAGACGCAGCTACCTGAGGAGACACAGTAGTCAGTGTGTACAGACTCGAGCCAGGCGCACGTGTGAACGTGGCCAGGTGCCGGCCAGTCCGGGAGCACGTACAGATCGCCACACGCTGTCCTCCTGGAGTAAAGGTGTCAACCCATACATCCTGAAGGACGGCGTTGCTCACCAAGTTTGTAGAGAACGAGGGGAGGTGAAGACCTGACAGTGAGCCAGACGGAACCGCCGGACACGGGAGAACAGTGGAGGAACGTGCAAGGACTGGGCCCCCAGAGGGGTCAGCCAGAGAGACAACAACAGGTGCAGGGAGCGGTGTGAGTGCGGTACTGTCGCGAAAGAAACAGCGGGAAGCACCTGAGTCAAGCGTGAAGGTGTGCAAGGCCTCAGTAGGCGCAGTACCAGAGAGAGCAGACGCACTAGCACCTAGAGCAGCAGCCTCACCAGCATTTAGGGTAGCTGGCTCACCAGCACCTAGAGCAGCAGCCTCACCAGCACCTAGAGCAGCAGACTCTATACCTGGGTCGGGCGGCACACACAGGTAACAGTCACCCTCAGCACTAGCAGGCAATGCATACATGGCAGTGAGGATAGCATCATAGTCAAGAGCAAAGATATCCACCCTCTGCCTAAGCAGCTCCAGCCAGCTGGGGAGCTCAGCCGCGTCGCCAAACTCTGTACGCCAGGCGTCGCTCAGACAGGCGAAGCAGCGGGACTGTGTGTGACCAACTGTCCCGCAAGTCTGACCAGCCCGATCACCTGTGCGAATGACGTACGGGCAGCGAGCAGTACTCCGAGACCCTCTACTCTGAGCGTACCACTCACGAAGCTGCTGGGGCGTAAGGGTCTCGCGCGGACGCCGCTGCAGCTGCATCTGGCCATCGCCAGAAACTCCCGACTGACCAGCTCCAGGGCAACTGCCACTACGGCCGCCGCCACAACCCCAACTAGCGTACCACTCACGAAGCTGCTGGGGCGTGAGGGACTCGCGCGGACGTCGCTGGAGCTGCATCTGGCCACCGCCAGAAACTCCCCACCGAACAGCTCCACTGAGAGTGCCACTACGGCCGCCGCCACCACTCCCACTGCTGCCACCACCTCCGCCACCACTCCCACCGCTACCACGAAGAGACATCATAGCGGGCAAAGTAAGGAGGTGTGCGACCGGCACGGCAACACGCATGGAAGGTAGGGCGGCGAGCAGGCACTAGGGTAGGTCGGGACGGCGCACGGTCAGTGAAGGGCGGCGCGCGGCCAGAGTAGGGCGGCGCGCTGCAAGTAGGGCGGCGCGCGGGCAGAGGAGGGCGCGCGGGCACGCAAGGGCAGCGCGCGGGCTGCAGATGGCGGCGCACGGGCTGCCAGGGTGGACGCGACGGGCAGGGGCAGGGCGGAGCGCGGGCAGCAGGGCGGCGCGCTGGCCCTAGGGTGACGCGACGGGCAGGGCAAGGGCGGCGCGTGGGCCCTAGGGCGACGCGACGGGCAGGGCAGGGCGTCGCGCGGGTCCTAGGGCGGCGCGACGGGCAGGGCAGGGCGTCGCGCGGGTCCTAGGGCGACACGACGGGCAGGGCAGGGCGTCGCGCGGGTCCTAGGGCGACACGACGGGCAGGGCAGGGCGTCGCGCGGGTCCTAGGGCGACGCAACGGGCAGGGCAGGGCGTCGCGCGGGTCCTAGGGCGACGCGACGGGCAGGGCAGGGCGTCGCGCGGGTCCTAGGGCGACGCGACGGGCAGGGCAGGGCGCCGCGCGGGTCCTAGGGCGACGCGACGGGCAGGGCGCGGGTCCTAGAATGGATGAACTAGCAGCAAGATGGGTACAAGTAGGAAACCCTAATTGGGTTGTACCCCATATGGGCTACCCCACTATAGCCTACACACTAAGCAACATATAAGTTTGACATACTCGTCTAGACCTCGCCTAACCTCTCAGCATCCTAGCCCGCTTCGTTGCGCCTGGGAGACACTGTCCTGCCCACTCGACGGCCGCTAAGAGGGTTGTGCGCTATCTGGCGAGCAGATCAGGCATGGGGCTTGTGCTTGGAGGGAGACAGGCAGTCAGCCTTGTCGGGCACACTGGCAGACGACTCTGAGACTTGGAGGTCTTCACAAAGCTACTGTTTCATTCTCTGCTCTGGAGCTGTCTTGTGGAGGTTGACTCGTGCATCATCTGTTTTTCTGCCTAGCTGTGAGGCTTAGATCAACGCCAGTGCTATGGCAGCACAGGAGCTCCGCTGGCTGACCTCTCTGCTAACTTGGGTGAGTCGCCTCGCGCTGCCCCGGTACTGTTTGTTGTCAACAGGGCCATGATCCCGTTGTGTCAGGAGCCTCGACTGATGTGCAGTACGAAGCACGTTGAGTTGCGGTACTTCCTAATGTGTGAGTTACATCGGAGCGATCAGGCATGATTGGTACCTGTGGCCTCAGAGGCCAACATTGCTGATATATTCACCAAGGCGCTTCATCCTCGTTATCATCAGCGTTTCTGCACTCAGCTTGGCCTCATTTCACGAGGTCATCACTTGCTAGTTTTGTGCTTTTTGTTGTTTGCTTTGTGTGTGAATTTGCATATATATCTCTCTCTGTAAACTCACTGACTGGCCTTGTGGCCTCTTTGTCTGAGAGGTCGGACTAGTTGTGCCGCCCTTATTTTGTTTGTTTTTGTTGCTTGAGGACTACCTCTTACCTAGCCTAGGGGGTGTGTCAAACTGTATTTGATCTATAGTTTATAGGCTAAGTTGGTTATTTATAAATACTCTTTAGAGAGTATAATACTTGTACTTGTGTGATTTGTGTCAAACATTGTATGTTTATATTGTCTAGGCTATAGTGGGTTTAGCCATAGGGGGTACAACAAACTTAGGGTTTCCTACTTGTACCCAACTTTCTGCTAGTTCAACCATTCCTGTTTCGTTCTTTCTAACATGGTATCAGAGCAGGTCCTCCGCTAGGACCGATTTTTCTTAGGGTCCACCACTGCTGACTGCCTACTAGCGCCCTCGTGCACCCTACTGTCGGAGCGCCCTCGAGCGCCTCCCCCAGCGCCCTCGTGCGCCCCTCTTTAACGGCCCCGTAAGGCCCCGCGACCCGCGACCCGCCCCTTAGCGACCCGCGCGCCGCCCCTTAGAGGCCCCCCTCACGGCCGTGTCGACCCCGCGCGCAGCCCCTTAGAGGCCCCGTCGACCCCGCGCGCAGCCCCTTAGAGGCCCCGTCGGCCCCGTCGACCCCGCGCGCGCCCCACCTAGCGGCCCCGTCGGCCCCGTCGACCCCGTGCGCGCCCCTTTTAGCGGCCCCGTCGGCCCCGTCGACCCCACGCGCCGCCCCTTAGCGGCCCACCACACGGCCCCGTCGACCCCGCGCGCAGCCCCTTAGAGGCCCCGTCGGCCCCGTCGACCCCGCGCGCGCCCCACCTAGCGGCCCCGTCGGCCCCGTCGACCCCGTGCGCGCCCCCCTTAGCGGCCCCGTCGGCCCCGTCGACCCCACGCGCCGCCCCTTAGCGCCACGCACAGCAGCCCCAGCAGCCCCGCACGCGACAGCCACGGCCCCGCAAGAACCAAGCCGCCCGAACCGAGCCGCCCGAACCGAGCCGCCCAGCCCGAGCCGAGCCGCGCCGCCCGAACTGAGCCGCGCCGCCCTGCCCTACCCCGCGCCCGCCCTTGGGACGGCCGCCCCTGGCCCCTGGACCAGCCGACACTGCAGCAGCCGCCCCCGGCCCCTGGAGCAGCCGCACCTACAGCCGCCCCTGGACCCTGGAGGAGCCGCCCCTGCAGCGGCCGCCCCTGGCCACCTGGAACAGCCGCCACTGCAGGAGTCGCCCCTGGCCCCTGGAGCAGCTGCCGTCGCGGCCCAGCCCCGCCCTGCAGCAGCTGCCGCGGAGCTCCCTGCCGCGGCCCGGCCCCGCCCTACAGCTGTAGCGGCCCTGCTGTCGCTGCCGTCTTGCGCATGCCCTTCCTACCACTGGTGAGCACTGCCCTGCCCGCACTGCCACTGCTACTGTTTTTACAGCTCCTGCTGCTACTGCTGTTACTGCCGCTACTGCTGCTACTACTGCTCCTGGCATGGCCAGATGCAGCTCCACGGCCGTCCGCGTGTGTCCCTCACGCCCCAGCAGCTTCGTGAGTGGTACGCCAGTTGGGGTTGTCGGGGTGGCCGTAGTAGGAGTCGTCCTGGAGTGGGTAGTTCGGGAACTTCTTGCCTGACCCCGGTATCCAGTCTGCTGCTCTAGGTACTGGTGAGGCTGCCGCACTAGGTACTCGTGTGTCGGTTGCCTCAGGTGCTGGTGAGGCTGCCGCTCTAGGTGCTAGTCTGTCTGTTGCCCCAGGTGCTGGTGAGGCTGCTGCTCTAGGTGTTCGTGAGTCTGCGCCCCCTGGTACTGAGACTACTGAGGCACTGCACACCTTCACACTGGACTCAGGTGCTTCTCGCTGTTTCTTTCGTGACCGCACTGCCCTTGAGCAGCTTGCTCGGCCAGTTGCTGTCTCCCTTGCTGACCCCTCTGGGGGTCCGGTCATTGCGACCTCCTCCACTGTTCTTCCTTGTCCTGCGGTTCCGTCGGGCACACTGTCAGGTCTCCACCTCCCCTCGTTCTCTACGAACTTGGTGGCGGGTTGTGCGCTCCAGGACGGGGGTGTCCACCAGTTCACCCCTGCCTACGAGCGCGTGACACACTGCACGTGTGCTCGGACGGGCCGTCACCTGGCTACCTTCACTCGGCAGCCGGGGTCGGACCTGTACACACTGACCACTGAGTCCCCTCAGGTAGCTGCGTCTGCGTCTGCTTCAGGTCAGCTGTCTGCCCCCTGCTCGTGTCGCTCTCTAGCACACGAGACCGTCCTCTGGCACCACCGCCTTGGTCACCCGTCAGTGCAGCGCCTTCGTGCCATGCACAAACGGTACCTTGTCTCTGGTCTTCCCCGGGTACTCCCTCCTCTCCCACCCTCGCCTGCTCCTCCCTGTCTTCCTTGTGTCGAGGGGCGACAGCGCGCCGCTCCTCACTCCTCCTCGTTTCCCCCGACGACTGCTCCCTTGCAGACGCTCCACATGGACGTGTGGGGCCCAGCCCGCGTCCGTGGACAGGGTCAGGAGAGGTACTTCCTGATCGTTGTTGACGACTACTCGCGCTACACCACGGTCTTCCCCTTGCGCACCAAGGGTGAGGTCCCTGATGTTTTGATCCCTTGGATCCGCGCTTCTCGTCTCCAGCTCAGCGAGCGGTTCCACTCGGACTTTCCTGTCTTGCGTCTGCACTCTGACAGAGGTGGTGAGTTCTCCTCTGACCTCTTGGCAGCCTACTGTGCGGAGCATGGCATCCGCCAGTCGTTCACGCTTCCGGCCTCTCCACAGCATAATGGGGTTGCTGAGCGCCGCATTGGCTTGGTCATGGAGGTCGCTCGTACCTCCTTGATCCATGCGGCTGCCCCCCACTTTCTGTGGCCGTTTGCGGTCCGGTACGCTGCGCATCAGCTCAACCTCTGGCCTCGTGTCTCCTTGCCGGAGACCTCGCCCACACTACTGTGGACGGGGGAGGTTGGCGATGCGTCACGTTTCCGGGTCTGGGGATCTCTCCTCCTGCGCTGTTCCTTGTGTCTTCCTTGGCTTTGTCCCGGACGCGTCTGGTTGGCAGTTTTACCACGCCACCTCGCGCCGTGTCCTGCCCTCTCAGGACGTCACTTTTGACGAGTCGGTGCCCTACTACCGCCTCTTCCCCTACCGCACTGCCCCGCTCCCCCCCCCGCCTCTCTTCCTCGCGCCAGGTGCTGCTGTGGTAGACCCCCTCCCCCCTCAGGGTGCCGCTCCCTCAGGTGTGTCCCAGGTAGACCCGGTTGAGCCTGTCGAGGTAGCTGTCGACTCTCGTCCTGCTAGGGGTGCTGAGCCTGAGCGTGCGGAGCCTGGGGGTGCGGAGCCTGGGGTTGCGGAGTCTGGGGGTGCGGAGCCTGCGGGTGCTGAGTCTGGGGGTGCTGAGTCTGGGGGTGCTGAGCCTGGGAGTGCTACGTCTGAGGGTACTGAGCCAGAGGATGCTGCGACTGAGAGTACTACACCTGGAGGCGCTCTTTCCTCACAGCAGCTGCGTGAGTGGTACTTACAGTACTGCAGCCTCAGGAGTGCTGCTGCTGGAGCTCGTGCTCGTGCTTCCCCTCCTAGGCGGGAGCTGCCCTCTCCCCAGCGGCTCCGAGAGTGGTACGCTCGTCGCTGCAGTCTCCGGAGTGGCGCTCCTAGTGTCGCGGACCCTGGAGCTGGAGGTGCTGCTGGTGCTGGAGCTGCTGGAGGTGCTGCTGCTGCTGGAGGTGCTGCTGGTGCTGGTGCTGCTGGCGCTACTGGAGGCGCTGCTGGTGCTGGTGCTGCTGGAGCTGCTGGAGGTGCTGGTGCTGCTGGCGGTGCTGCTGGCGCTGCTGGAGGTGCTGCTGGTGCTGCTGCTGCTGCTGCTGCTGGCGGTGCTGCTGGTGCTGCTGGAGGTGCTGCTGGTGCTGGTACTACTGGAGCTGCTGGAGGTGCTGCTAGTGCTGGTGCTGCTGGAGCTGCTGGAGGTGCTGCTGCTGCTGCTGGCGGTACTGCTGGCGCTGTTGGAGGTGCTGCTGGAGCTGCTGGAGGTGCTGCTGGTGCTGGTGCTTCTGGAGCTGCTGGTGGTTCTGCTGGTACTGGTACTGCTGGAGCTGCTGGAGGTGCTGCTGCTGCTGGCGGTGCTGCTGGCGCTGCTGGAGGTGCTGCTGGTGCTGACGCTACTGGAGGTGCTGCTGGTGGTGCGGCTGGGACTGGAGCTGCTGAGGGGGTTGGAGCTGGAGGTGCTGAGCGGCTGCGGCCGTACTACATTCCGCTCCTTCAGCAGGTTCTTGGTCTCCCGCCCTCTCCTGGTCCTACTCCTCCTCCCCTACTGAGTCCACCGCCTGTCCAGTCGCGGTCACAGCTACAGCCTGCCTCTCCACTGCCTGGTCCTTTTCCTTACACTGCGCCGACAGGTAGCTTTACGGAGCGTCGTGAGCCTGAGTCTCGTCCTCCGTCGCCTGCGTCTAGTCCAGAGTCGCCTGAGTCGCGTCCAGAGTCACCTGTCCGCACTGCCCGCGCTGGTCGACGTGCTCCGCGTCAGCGTCCTCCTCCTGTCCTTGGCACTCACTATATGACTCTGCGTCCTTCCACTGCTCCACAGCGCGTCCCTCTACCGTCTCCTCCTGCGTCCTCTCTTCCTGACGTTGCTGACCCGCCGTCAGACCTTACTCGTGCTGCCAGTCCTACTGTCGCGCATCTCCTTGCCACTGTTGTCACTGACCCTACCTTTGAGTCCTCTGCTGCGTCTGCTCTAGTCGCTGAGCTTGTTGACTTTGCTGCCGCCTGTCGTCTAGACTACGCTGCTAGCCTTGTTGCTGAGTCTGAGTCTGTCTGTCCTCCGTCAGTCGGGGGTGAGTGTGCTCTTGGCACGGACGTCCTTGAGGACAGACAGGAGGAGTTTGAGTGCTTTGCTGCTGCTTTACCTCATCTCGTGTCCATGCTGATTGCCCCTGAGGGAGACCCGGATGCACCAGACATCCCGACCCCACGCTCCTACGCAGAGGCGATGGAGGGTCTCTACTCCTCTCAGTCGCAGACAGCCATGGACGCAGAGATGGCTTCCTGGAAGTCCACAGGCACCTACGTCGACGAGGTTCCCCCACCTGGGGCGAACATCAACCCTAAACCCTGGATTTTCAGGGTGAAGCGGCCGCCGGGTTCTCCGCCTGTCTTCAAGGCGCATTACGTTGCACGAGGCTTCAGTCAGCGAGAGGGAGTTGACTTCTTCCATACCTTCTCCCCGACCCCGAAGATGACCACTCTTCGAGTTCTGCTGCACGTCGCTGCTCAGCGTGACTACGAGCTCCACTGCCTTGACTTCAGCACTGCGTTCCTACAGGGCACCCTGCACGAGGAGATCTGGCTGCGCCGCCCACCTGGCTTCACTGGGTCGTTCCCTCCTGGTACCCAGTGGAGCCTCCGGCGGCCGGTCTACGGTCTCCGCCAGGCGCCCCGTGAGTGGCACGACACACTGAGGACTACTCTTGCTGCTCTTGGGTTTGCTCCTTCTACTGCTGACCCGTCGCTGTTTCTACGCACCGACACCACTCTGCCGCCGTTCTACGTTCTCGTGTACGTAGACGACTTGGTCTTTGCTACTGCTGACACTGAGGCACTCGCCCACGTGAAGTCGGAGCTGCAGAAGAGACACACGTGCACAGACCTGGGTGAGCTGACAAGCTATCTTGGCTTGCGGATCACCCGGGACAGAGCACAGCGCACCATCACCTTGACTCAGTCACACATGGTGCAGCAGGTCCTTCAGCGCTTCCGCTTCACGTACTCCTCGCCTCAGCCCACTCCTCTGCCTACCGGTCACTCGCTCTCAGCTCTGCCTTCGGATGAGTCCGTAGAGCCAAGTGGCCCGTATCCAGAGCTTGTGGGCTACCTCATGTACCTGATGACCTGCACTCGACCTGACCTAGCATACCCTCTTAGCATCCTGGCACGCTATGTCGCTCCTGGGCGTCACCGGAAGGAGCACATGGATGCCGCTAAGAGGGTGTTGCGCTACTTGTGCATTACGTCGGGCATGGGGCTTGTGCTTGGAGGACGGAGAGACGTTGTCCTCACTGGGCACTCAGACGCCTCTTGGGCTGACGACCAGGCTACTCAGCGGTCGTCTCAGGGTTACACCTTCAGCCTTGGCTCTGGCTCTGTTTCCTGGCGTTCTACACGCTCTTCCTCTGTTCTCAGCTCCAGTTGTGAGGCTGAGATCTACGCCACAGCCATGGCTGCCCAGGAGCTACGCTGGCTCACCTACCTGCTGACCGACCTCGGAGAGCGGCCTCGTTCTCCTCCAGTGCTGTACGTCGACAACAAGGCAGCCATTGCCTTGTGTCAGGAGCACAGACTGGAGCACAGAACTAAGCACATCGCTCTGCGCTACTTCCTTGCTCGAGAGCTGCAGCAGCGTGGTCATCTTCGTCTGCGTTACGTGGCCACTCAGGCCAACACTGCTGATGTGTTCACCAAGGCGCTTCAGCCTTGTGATCATCAGCGTTTCTGTACTGTTCTAGGCCTTGTGCCTACTCTCCCTCACTTGCTCACTTCTTGACTCTGCTTGTACTGTGATCTCTATATATATACCTGCATGCTTTCACTTGCTAGGTTGTGATCACTGTACCTCTTGTTATATTATCAAACTGCATGTGAACTGGTCTTGTGACCGCTTGCTTGTGCTCGGAATTTGTGTGGTATCCTTGAGATCCACCCTGAGCTTGTTTTGCTTTGCTTTGCTTTGACTGGTCTTGTGACCATCTGGTTGTCTCCCACTTAGCCTATGGGGGTGTGTCAAACATTGTATGTTTATATTGTCTAGGCTATAGTGGGTTTAGCCATAGGGGGTACAACAAACTTAGGGTTTCCTACTTGTACCCAACTTTCTGCTAGTTCAACCATTCCTGTTTCGTTCTTTCTAACAATTTGTACCCTCCCTAATCAACCATTCTTCGTCTCGGCAGAGATGACTCCAACAGGTTTGAGGTGGAAGATTAATCTAGTGCGAGATTAACCCTAAACCCTAAACATCGCATGCATGATCTGCATCGACGTCGCCTTTATGCTAGAAGGTAGCAGTTATGTTCGCTTTGTAGGTTAGTCAGACGTCAGGTGTAGAGATGAAGTGCTGCACCGCTCTGCGTAAATGGGTTCTTCGTATCAAGACAAAAGCGAACGACACATCGTGCCTTGTACTTGTCAATGGTGTCGTTTGCCTTTGTATTGATACGGAAAAACCATTACGATTTAATTTGTTTTCTCCCCTTTGCTGCTGATCGCGGGACCAGCTTCCAGGTTCTTCATCGTTGTAGTGCCTCCACTCCAACATTCATGGCTGCTCGCCATTTTTCATTGTCTGGTCCTTGCAGGGCTTGGCACACGGTTGTGGGTTCGAAGTGGGATGGAAGTTTGCGAACATCTACGACGAGGCCGAGAATGCATAGCACATTCAAGCTGTACCGGGGGTGGATCTCGTCGCTGCTGGTTACTTCCACGACGTCGTCATCTTCGTTGTCACCAGGCTTGGCCCGAAAAGTGTCCCGTAACTTGTCCCGGTTCATAACTTCTTCCATCGGTGAGTGATTCTCTCTGCGTAGTCGTGTACTACTTTAGCAGTTTCTTGGGGTCGTGCTGGGACATGGGGATGAATGTTGGTGTGTTGAAGGTGCTCGTAACGGGGATGTAGGGTGGATGGTCATTGGGCTGGCTGTCAGATACATCTTCTGCCACTTCAGCTTCGTCGTGTTCTGTTGCGAAGTTGTGCTCCCCTTGGAAGATGTTGTCTGGAGCTTGCTATTCTGTGCGGTCTTGGCGGAACAGTGGCAGCGTCAGCTTCTCGTAGAAGATGCAATCACGTGAACCGGTAAGCTGGTGGGTGGTGAAGTCAAGGATGGTCCATGCGTTGTAGTCCGTCTCAGTTCCGAGGTGGATTCCCCATCTTGCCCGATTTTCGATTTTTTATGTCCTTGCATAATGAAAGCAGTACTGTACCATGCATCCAAATACCCGAAGAATTATGGTGTCGGGGTTGTTGTGTGCCCATGCTTTGAATGGCGAATTGTTTCCAGACACACTCTTCAAAGTCAAAATGTTGTGTAGTCGAACGACGTGGGACATGGCGAAGGTCCAATAGGTGGTTGGCACAGCTGACCGCTTCATGAGTGCCCTCATTTTTTTTTGCCAAGCTTTTGTTCATCCACTCTGTTAACCCTTGCTGCTCGTGGGCGTAGGGCAGTGAATTATTTCTCTGAATCCCCTTGTCCTCGCAGTATAGACCAAATATGCCCGAGTGGTATTCCAGAGCCCCATCAGTCTTAAAGTTTTTTAGCTTTCGCTCCGATTGTCGTTGCGCTATCCTGAGCCAGATGCGGAAGGAGTCGAATGCCTTGTGGTGGTAGTCGTAGTTTGCCGCCCAGACGAAACGCGTACCAGCATAGTGTTATGGTGTAGCGCTCGTCGTTGACGCCGTTGGCTAGTAGGACTAAGAAGTTGTTGTACACCTTCTCCAGCAGCTTGTAGCGCCCCGATCCAGGAACTAGCTTGGGAAAGGGAGAGTGAGCTAGGGCGGCTTCACGGCAGACCATTCAGATATGAGGGTGTGCCCGAGGTTGAAGTTGTTAGGGAGCAACAAGGCGCCTTCCTCAAAATCTCATGCCTTGATTGAGTTGTTCAGGGAATCACACGAGGGATGTCTGAGACGTTGGTGCCAGATGTTTGCTGTTGCGCGATATCCCATTGTGCGCATATAAAGTTATCTTTCTCGTAGTCTTACCAATCCTGTTGTCCAAAACCTACAGACGCTCAATGCCATTGAGGAACCAACGTGGTGTAACACCAATTTGCGGCCCCGGGCCTTCTGTAATCATCGTCTCCGTGTTATGGGAACTCCTTCAAGCCATATCAAGAAGAAGGGGGGAGGAGGACGTTACAATGTCCTCTCCGTCCAACAAATATGGAGTAACTAAATGTGTCATATGTATTATAATTGGTGCAAAAAAAAACGTTAACATTGTACGCAACGACATTCATTTTTATTTTTGCCAGTATAAGATCGTTTTTCATCTTTTATAGAAGTGTTTTCGGAAAATAAATATTCATTTTCTTTATTTTGCCGATCAATCAACGTCGAGGCTTAAAAAAAAAAAAAACGGAAGAATAATTCGGGGCGGAATCAGCGCACACGACATGCAAAGGTTGTCCATGTCAGAAATGAGAATGAAAGAATGACTAGAAAGAGAGCAGTGCAAGGTTTGTATAGGCAAAACCTAATTTGGGCTGTACCCCATAAGAAGTGCCCCACTACAGCCTAGAGCATATATGCATAGTTCTGACACACCCCCATAGGCAAAGTGGGGGACAAGCAAGTGAACGAAGCAAGGTCAAGCTCAGGGTGGATCACAACGTCACCACGCATTCTGAGCACAAGCAAATTGCCACAAGGCCAGTTCACATGCAGAGTTATATATAAAGAAGAACAAGCAATACAGTGATCACAACCTAGCAGGGGAAGTATGCAGGTATAAGTATATAGATCACAGTACAAGCAAAGTCAAGATGTGAGCAAGTGAGGCCAAGTAGGCACAAGGCCTAGAACAGTACAGAAACGCTGATTATCACAAGGCTGAAGTGCCTTGGTGAAGACATCAGCAGTGTTGGCCTGAGAGGCCACATAGACAAGACGAAGCTGACCACGCTGCTGCAACTCTCGAGCAAGGAAGTAGCGCAGAGCGATGTGCTTCGTTCTGTGCTCCAGTCTGTGCTCCTGACACAAGGCAATCATGGCCTTGTTGACGACGTACAGAACTGGAGGAAAACGAGGCGGCTCGCCCAAGTCGGTCAGCAGGTAGGTGAGCCAGCGTAACTCCTGTGCAGCCATGGCCCCTGCGTAGATCTCAGCCTCACAACTGGAGCTGAGAACTGAAGACGAGCGGGTAGACCACCACGAAACAGAGCCGGAGCCAAGGCTGAAGGTGTAACCCTGTGACGACCGCTGCGTAGCCAAGTCGTCAACCCAAGAAGCGTCTGCGTGACCAGTGAGGACAACTCGAGCCCGTCCTCCAAGCACGAGCCCCATGCCCGACGTACTGCACAACTAGCGCATCACCCTCTTAGCGGCCTTCAAGTGCTCTGGTCGGTGTCTCCCGGACGCAATGTAGCGAGCCAGGATGCTAAGAGGGTAAGCAAGGTCAGGTCGAGTGCAGGTCATCAAGTACATGAGGCAGCCCACAAGCTCTGGATACGGGCCACTCGGCTCTACGGACTCATCCGAAGGCAGAGCTGAGAGCGAGTGACCGGTAGGCAGAGGAGTGGCCTGTGGCGAGGAGTACTCGAAGCGAAAGCGCTGAAGGACCTGCTGCACCATGTGTGACTGAGTCAAGGTAATGGTGTGCTGTGCTCTGTCCCGGGTGATCTGCAAGTCAAGATAGCTGCGCAGCTCACTCAGGTCTGTGCACGTGTGTCTCTTCTGCAGCTCCGACTTCACGTGGGCGAGTTGCTCAGTGTCAGCAGTGGCAAAGACCAAGTCGTCGACGTACACGAGGATGTAGAACGGCGGCAGAGAAGTGTCGGTGCGTAGAAACAGCGACGGGTCAGCAGTAGAAGGTGCAAACCCAAGAGCCGCAAGAGTCGTCCTCAGTGTGTCGTGCCACTCGCGAGGCGCCTGGTGGAGACCGTAGACTGGTCGCCGGAGGCTCCACTGGGTACCAGCAGGAAACGACCCAGTGAAGCCAGGTGGGCAGCGCAGCCAGATCTCCTCGTGCAGGCTGCCCTGTAGGAAAGCAGTGCTGAAGTCAAGAGACTGAAGCTCGTAGTCACGCTGAGCGGCGACATGCAGCAGAACCCGAAGAGTGGTCATTTTCGGGGTGGGGGAGAAGGCCTGGAAGAAGTCAACTCCCTGTCGCTGACTGAAGCCTCGTGCAACGTAACGCGCCTTGAAGACAGGCGGAGAACCCGGCGGCCGCTTCACCCTGAGAATCCACATGCCACTGACGATGTTCGCCCCAGGTGGGGGAACCTCGTCAACGTAGGTGCCTGTGGACTTCCAGGATGCCATCTCTGTGTCCATGGCTGTCTGCCACTGAGAGGAGTAGGGACCCTCTATCGTCCCTGCGTAAGAGCGCGGGGTCGGGATGTCTGGTGCATCCGGGTCTCCCTCAGGTGCAATCAGCATGGACACGAGATGAGGTACAGCAACTGCAAAACACTCAAAGTCCTCCTGCCTGTCCTCAAGGACGTCCGTGCCAAGAGCACACTCACCCCCGACGGACAGAGGACAGACAGACTCAGACTCAGCAACAAGACTAGCGGCGTAGTCTAGACGACAGGCGGCAGCAAAGTCAACAAGCTCAGCAACTAGGGCAGACGCAGCAGTGGACTCAAACGAAGGGTCAGTGACAACAGTGGCTAGAAGACGTGTGACAGTAGGACTGGCAGCACGAGCAAGGTCTGACGGCGGGTCAGGGACGTCAGGAAGAGAGGACGCAGGAGGAGACGGCAGAGGGACACGCTGTGGAGCAGTGGAAGGACGGAGTGCCATCTGGTGCGTGCCTGGGACAGCAGGCGGACCCGGACGCGGAACACGACCAGTGCGAAGAGTGCGAACAGGCGACGCACGACGAGACTCAGGCTCACGACGCTCCGTAAGACCCCTAGTCGGCCCAGAGTAAGGAGAAGGACCAGGCAGCGGAGAGGCTGGCTGTAACTGCGACTGCGACTGGTCAGGCGGTGGACACAGTAAGGGAGGAGTAGGACCAGTAGAAGGCGGGAGGCCAAGAACCTGCTGAAGGAGTGGAACGAAGTACGGCCGCGGCCGCGCAGCGCCTCCAGAACCAGCAGAGACAGCACCAGTACCCCCAGCTCCAGGGTCTGCAGCTCCAGCAGCACCTCCAGCAGCAACAGCTCCAGCGCCTCCAGCTCCAACTCCTGCAGCACCACCAGCTCCAGCACCTCCAGCAGCTCCAGCTCCAGCAGTACCTCCAGCAGCAACAGCTCCAGCGCCTCCAGCTCCAACTCCTGTAGCACCACCAGCTCCAGTACCTCCAGCAGCTCCAGCACCAGCAGTACCTCTAGCAGCTCCAGCTCCAGCAGCTCCAGTACCTCCAGTACGAGCACCTCCGGGGCCAGCGACTCCAGCACCTCCAGCAGCTCCAGCACCAGCAGTACCTCCAGCAGCTCCAGCTCCAGCAGCTCCAGTACCTCTAGTACGAGCACCTCCGGGACCAGCGACTCCAGCACCTCCAGCAGCTCCAGCACCAGCAGTACCTCCAGCAGCTGCAGCTCCAGCAGCTCTAGTACCTCCAGTACGAGCACCTCCGGCAGCTACAGCACCAGCAGGACCTCCAGCAGCTCCAGCTCCAGTAGCACCTCCAGAAGTAGGCCCCCCAGCTCCAGCAGCACGGCTACAGCGCCGAGCGTACCACTCGCGCAGCTGATGTGGAGAGAGGGGCTCCCGCCGTGACAAGGCACCCGGAGGACCTCCAGACTCAGCACGCTCAGGCTCAGCACCCCTAGGCTCAGCACCCCCAGACTCAGCACCCCCAGACTCAGCACCCCCAGGCTCCGCACGCTCAGGCTCAGCACCCCCAGGCTCCGCACCCTCAGACTCGGCAACCCCAGGCTCAGCACCCCCAGGCCCCGCACCCGCATGCTCAGCACCCCTAGCAGCACCAGAGTCGACAGCTACCTCAACAGGCTCGACAGGGTCCACCTGGGACACACCTGAGGGGGCAGGACCCTGAGGGGGGAGGGGGTCTACCGGAGGAGCACCTGGTGCTAGGAAGAGCGGCGGGGGGGGGGGGGGAGAGGGGCAGTGCGGTAGGGAAAGAGACGGTAGTAAGGTACCAACTCGTCAAACGTGACGTCCTGAGAGGACAGAACACGACGCGAGGTGGGGTGGTAAAACTGCCAACCAGGCGCGTCAGAGGGGAAGCCAAGGAAGACGCAGGGAACAGCACGGGAGGACAGCTTGTCCGCGGAAGAATCACGGACAAACGCTCGAGATCCCCAGACACGGAACACAGACGCATCGCCAACCTTCCCCGTCCACCGCAGAGTAGATGTGGTCTCCGGCACGGAGACACGAGGCTGGAGGTTGAGCTGATGCGCAGCGTACTGGACCGCGAACGGCCACAGAAAATGGGGAGCAGCCGCATGGATCATGGACGTGCGAGCGACGTCCATGACCATGCCAATGCGGCGCTCAGCAATCCCATTTTGCTGTGGGGAGGCCGGAAGCGTGAACGTCTGGCGGATGCCCTCCGCACGACAGAAAGCCCGCAGAAGGTCGGAGGAAAACTCACCACCTCTGTCGGAGTGCAGACGTAGAACAGGAAGGTCCGAGCCGAAACACTCGCTGAGCTGGTGACGGGCAGCGCGGATCCAGTCGATCAACACCTTAGTGACCTCACCCTTGTGGCGCAAGGGGAAGACTGTGGTGTAACGTGAGTAGTTGTCAACGACCAGCAGAAAGTAACGCTCGTGACCCTGTCCACGGACGCGGGCTGGGCCCCACACGTCCATGTGGAGAGTCTGCAGGGGAGCCTCCGTCGGAGGGAACTCGGAGGAGTGAGGAGCGGCGCGCTGCCGTCCCTCGACGCAAGGAACGCATGTAGGGGCAGGTTTTGGTGGGAGGGGAGGGAGAGACCGGGGGAGACCAGAGACAAGGGTACGGGAGGCCATACCTCGGAGACGAGGCAGGGAGGGGTGACCAAGGCGGTGGTGCCAAAGGAGAGTCTCGTGTGACAGAGTACGACACGAGCAGGGGGCAGACTCCGGACCAGACCTGGACGCGGCAGCAAACACCTGAACAGACGCGGCTACGTGACCAGACGCAGCAACCGGAGGAGACTCAGTAGTCAGTGTGTACAGGCTCGACCCAGGCCGACGGGTGAACGTGGCCAGGTGGCGGCCCGTCCGAGTGCACGTACAGTGGGTCACACGCTGACCTCCAGGAGTGAACTGGTCAACCCACACGTCCTGGAGGTCAGCTCCACTCACCAAGTTCGTAGAGAACGAGGGGCCGCCGGACACGGCAGAACCGTGGAGGAGTGCGCAAGGACTGGGCCCCCAGAGGGGTCCGCCAGGGAGACTGCAACCGGCCGACTGAGCGGCGTGAGTGTGGTGCTGTCGCGAAAGAAGGAGCGGGAAGCACCTGAGTCAAGTGTGAAGGTGTGCAAGGCCTCAGCAGGCACAGTACCAGAGAGAGCAGACTCACTAGCACCTGGAGCAGCATACTCACTAGCACCTAGAGCAGCAGCCTCAATGCCCGGGTCGGGCGGAACACACAGGTAACAGTGACCCTCAGCACTATCAGTCACAGCATACATGGCAGCAAGGATAGCATCGAAATCAAGATCAAAGATAGCAACACCTGACTTAAGCATATCACCCCAGCGAGGGAGGTCAACGGCGTCAGGAAACTGGGCGCGCCAGGCGTCAGTCGGGCGACTGAAACAGCGCTGCGTAGTGTGTGGCAGTCCGCACGTCTCCCCACGGCGCACGCCGGTGCGGAGAAAGTAAGTGCAGGGACCAGCACCCCCAGACCTCCCACGCCCAGCGTACCACTCACGAAGCTGCTGGGGTGACAGGGTCTCACGGGAACGCGGCTGCTGCTGGCGCTGGCTACCGCCAAAGCCTCCACGCTGCGCGGCTCCACCTCTACCAGCACCACCGCCGCCGCCACCTCCACTGCCGCTACCGCTGCCTCCACCACCTCCACCGCCGCTACCGACTCCCCCACTCAAGCCACCACCCCCACCTCCACCGCCACCCCCTCCGCCTCCTCCACCGCCTCCACCACCGCCCCCACCGTCCCCTCCACCACCCTTGCCCCCCTTGCCCTTGCCGCTGCGGTGCCTCCCACTAGGAGCAGTCGCAGCCCCGACCTCCTCAGTGCCAACGAGGTCGACAGCAGCAGCAGAAGCAACAGAGGGCAGAAGGGGAACGGGGGAACACCCCTCAAAGAAAGGGGCGCGAGGGTCGCCACGAGAAGCACCTACAGCAACTGTGCTCTTCTCAGCTGCAGTGAGGCGCTCCTCTAGCAGGTCGACGGTGAGCTCGGTGGGGCAAAGGGAGAGAAAGTGGTCCCTGACTGAGCAAAGAGAGTCAGGGAGACGGGTGACTAGGTAGAAGAGGGTGATGTACATGGGGGGGGGTAGTTCTTGGCGCAGAACTCGGAGGGAAGCGCAGCGCGGTAGCGGGCGTCACTAGTGCGGAGGTGAGTAATGAGGTCAGCGACTGTGGGAAAGGCGGCCAGGTCAGGGAACAGGTACGGCATCATGATGCGACTGAGGGCAGCAGTGGCAGGGGAGGAGTAGCGCGCTACGACAGCGTCATACAAAGACTTTGCAGTCTTGTACTGGCCAAAGTGCGCGCGCTCAGCAGACGGCAGGTAACTACGAACAGCAAGGCGAGCAACAGCGTCACGAGTAGTCCACTGCGAGCGAACCGTACTGTCAGCAGTGGCAGCAGGTGCAGCAGAGACGCCGGACATGTGATCGAAAAGCGAGACTCCGTCCCTAGAGTCGCACTGAAGAAAGAGCTGCAGGTCATCTACCCAAACGTCGAAGTCAACCGCACGACCCTCAGCATCAAAGGTAAGAACATTAGGGCTAGCCATGGCGGCAGCAGCAGCAGTAGCAGCAGTAGCAGCAGGAGCAGCAGAAGCAGCAGTAACAGCTGCAGTAGCAGGGGCAGCGCGGGCAGGGCAGCGCGGCTCAGTAGGGCAGGGCGGCGCGGTTCGGCAGGGCGGCGCGGCTCGGCAGGGCGGCGCGGCTCGGTAGGGCGGCGCGGCTCGGCTGGGCGGCGCGGCTCGGCTGGGCGGCGCGGCGCGGCAGGCAGGCAGGCGCTTACCAGGGGCGGGTGCAGGGCAGGGCCGCAGCTGGCGGGTAGGTCAGGGCCGCGACGGGGCGGCGGTAGGGCAGGGCCGCGACGAGGCGGCGGCAGAGCAGGGCCGCGACGGGGCGGCAGCAGGGCAGGGCCGCAACACGGCGGCTGCAGGGCAGGGCCGCGACTGGGCGGCGGCAAGGCAGGGCCGCGACGGGGCGGCGGTAGAGCAGGGCCGCGACAAGCGGCTGAGGGCAGGGCCGCGATGAGTGGCGGCAGGGCAGGGCCGCGACGGGCGGCGAGGTCAGGGCCGCAACTGAGGCGGCAGGGCAGGGCCGCGACGGGCGGCTAGATCAGGCCGCGACGGGCGGTTAGGTCAGGCCGCGACGGGCGGCGACAGGGTAGGGCGCGCGACGGCGCAGGTGAGGCAGGCGCGAGGCGCGCTTCAGGCAGGGCTGGAAAAAAAAATTTATCGTGGTGGGCCCTAAAAAAACGTTCCCACTAGGGAACCTGCTCTGAAACCATGTCAGAAATGAGAAGGAAAGAATGACTAGAAAGAGAGCAGTGCAAGGTTTGTATAGGCAAAACCTAATTTGGGCTGTACCCCATAAGAAGTGCCCCACTACAGCCTAGAGCATATATGCATAGTTCTGACAGTCCACAGACACTTGAATGTAAATGAATAAACACTTAAAGGTGAAAGGATCAAGACTAAATTAAATTGCGTATATATAGTTGCAATATATGTAACAAAGGTACATGAACAAACCTTGGCAATTACATCTCTAATATCGTGCAAGACATGTCCTTATTTTTTCGCCAAGTCCATATTGAAATTGGGTTCACCTTTTGCTTTCAACTAGAATGGTTATCTATTATGCTGGGTCAGGATAAAAAAAAAAAACATGGGTGGCGTACACGCTGATTATTGTGGGCAATGCATAGTCATATGTCTTGTATAAATTGCAGAACATGACAAACAAGAACAATGTAGAATACACACTTCCCATAGTGTTACAGTAAAGAATAACCTCTGCCTTTCTTAAAACAAATTCAAACACAACAATCAAAATGCAATTGTATCTAACGAGCATGCAACTTACTGCAAAACATGGTCGGTCGCTTACGATTGTGTCAAACTTATATGTTGCATGTTGTGTAGGTTGTAGTGGGGTAGCCCATATGGGGTAAAACCCAATTAGGGTTTGCTACTTGTACACCTGCATGCTGTCAATTCAATCATTCTCGTTCAGTTATTTCGACATGGTTTCAGAGCAGGTCCTCTCCTAGGACCGTTTTCTTAGGGCCCACCGTCTAGCGCGCTACCCCACCCGTCGCGCCGCCCTACTGGCCTCGCGCTGCCCTGCCCTGCCCGTCGCGCCGCCGTGCTAGCGCCGCGCTGCCCTGCCCTGCCCGCGCGCCGCTAGTCGCCCGCGCGCCGCCCTGCCCGCGCGCCGCTCGTTGCCCGCGCGCCGCCCTGTCCCGCGTCGCGCCGCCCGCGCCGCGCTGCCCTGCCCTGCCCGCGCGCCGCTCGCCGCCCGCGCGCCGCCCTGCCCGCGCGCCGCTCGTCGCCCGCGCGCCGCCCTGCCCCGCGTCATGCCGCCCGCGCCGCGCCGCCCTGCCCGCGCGCTGCTGGCCGCCGCGCGCCCTGCCCTGCCCGCGCGCCGCTCGCCGCCGCGCCGCCCTGCCCGCGCGCTGCTCGCCGCCGCGCGCCCTGCCCTGCTCGCGCGCCGCTCGCTGCCGCGCCGCCCTGCCCGCGCGTTGCTCGCCGCCGCGCGCCCTGCCCGTGCGCCGTGCCCGCGCGCCGCTCGCCACCACACCGCCTTGCACGTGAGCTGCCCGCCGCTGCGCCGCCGCCCTGCCCGTGCGCCGCTCGCCGCAGCGCCGCCGCCCTGCCCGCGCGCTACTCGCCGCCGCGCGCCCTGCCCTGCCCGCGTGCTGCCCTGCTGCTAGCGCGCCCGCCTGCCCTGCCCGCTATGGCAACTCTCAGCGTCCTCACCTTCGATCAGGAGGGCCGCCCGATAGATTTCGATGTGTGGCTCGATGACTAACAGCTGTTCCTACTGAGCGACTCTAACAAGGCAGTACACTGATCACAACCTAACAAGAGTAAACAAGCAGGTATAAAGATATATATCAGTGTACAACAAGAGAAAGTCAAGCAACCAGCAGGTGAGGCAGAGTGGGCACAAGCCCAAGAGCAGTGCAGAAACGCTGATGATCACCAGACCCAAGGGCCTTGGTGAACATATCAGCAGTTTCCCGCGAGGCCACGTAGGAAAGGCGGAGCTGACGACGCTGCTGCAGCTCACGTGCAAGGAAGTAGCGAAGAGCAATGTGGTTCGTTCTGTGCTCCAGTCTCTGCTCGCGACACAAGGCAAGCATTGCCTTGTTGTCGACGTACAGAACTGGAGGAGAACGAGGCTGCTCCCCCAAGTCCGTCAGCAGGTAGGTCAGCCAGCGTAGCTCCTGTGCAGCCATGGCCCCAGCGTAGATCTCGGCCTCACAGCTGGAACCAAGCATAGAAGAAGAACGAGTGGACCTCCACGAGACAGAACCAGAGCCAAGACTCAAGGTGTAACCCTGTCACGAACGCTAAGTCGCCTGGTCGTCGGCCCAAGAACCGTCAAAATGTCCTGTGAGTACCACTGAACCCCGTCCTCCAAGCACGAGTTCCATGCCCGATGTACTGCACAAGTAACGCAGTACCCTCTTCGCAGCATCAAAGTGCACCTTTCGGTGTCTACCGGGAGCCACGTAGCGAGCCAGAAGGCTGAGAGGGTACGCGAGGTCAGGTCGTGTGCACGTCATCAGGTACATGAGGCAACCCACAAGCTCTGGGTACGGACCACTCGGCTCTACAGGCTCGTTCGAAGGTGGAGCTGAGAGCGAGTGGCCGGTAGACAGAGGAGTGGGCTGTGGTGAGGAGAACTGGAAGCCGAAGCGCTGAAGGACCTGGTGCACCATGTGTGACTGATTCAGGGTGATGGTGCGCCGTGCTCTGTCCCGGGTGATCTGCAAGCCAAGATAGATCCGCAGCTCACCCACGTCAGTGCAGGTGTGTCTCTCCTGCAGCTCCGCCTTCACTAGGGCCAGCGCCATCGTGTCAGCAGTAGCAAAAACTAAGTCGTCGACGTACACGAGAACGTAGAACGGCGGCAGGGTAGTGTCGGTGCGCAGAAACAGCGACGGGTCAGCAGTCGAAGGAGCAAACCCAAGAGCCGCAAGTGTCGTCCTCAGTGTGTCGTGCCACTCGCGAGGTGCCTGACGCAGGCCGTACACTGGTCGCCGTAGGCTCCACTGGGTACCCTCAGGAAACGACCAAGTGAAGCCAGGTGGACGGCGAAGCCAGATGGCCTCGTGAAGGCTACCTTGCAAGAAAGTTGTCGAGAAGTCGAGGGAGTGCAACTCGTAGTCACGCTGAGCTGCAATGTGTAGTAACACTCGAAGAGTGGTCATCTTCGTGGTGGGGGAGAAGGTCTGAAAGAAGTTGACCCCCGCACGCTCACTGAAGCCTCGAGCAACGTAACGTGATTGAATGCAGGCGGAGAACCCGGCGGCCGCTTCTTCCTGAAAATCCACATGCCACTGACGATGTTCGCCCCAGGTGGGGGAACCTTGTCGACGTAGGTGCCTGTGGACTTCCATGAAGCCATCTTTGCGTCCATGGATGTCTGCCACTGAGAAGAGTACTCACCCGAGATCGCTCTCTGTAAGAGCGCGGGGTGGGGATGTCAAGTGCATCCGGGTCTCCCTCAGGGGCAAGCAGCATGGTCGCGAGATGAGGTGCAGCGGCCGCAAGACACTCCATCTCCTCCTGTCTGTCCTCAAGAACGTCACAGCCAAGGGCAACCTCACCCCCGACGGACGGAGGACAGGCATGGTCAGGGTCAGAAACAAGACTCGCAAGGTAGTCTAGGCGGTGCGCAGCAGCAAAGTCATCTAGCTCAGCGACTAAGGCAGACGCAGCAGGAGACGAGAACGTAGGGTCCGTCACAACTGTAGCAAGCAAACGAGTGACAGTCGGACTGGAAGCACGAGCAAGGTCCGACGGAGGGTCAGCAACGTCAGGAAGTGAAGACGCAGGAGGTGACGGTAGGACAACACGCTGTGGAACAGAGGAAGGACGGAGTGTCATATCGTGAGTTCCTGGGACAGCCGGAGCACGAGGACGACGCACACGACGAACACGAGCAGGAACGGAAGCTCTAGTCTCAGGCTCTCGACGCTCAGGAGTGGAAGCACGAGTCTCGGGCTCTCGACGCTCAGTCAAGGACTCTGTCACAGCAGTGTAAGGAGCAGGAGCAGGCAGTGGGGAGTGAGGCAGAAGCTGTGGGAACAGTAACGGAGGAGTAGTACCAACGACTGGGAACTCAGTAGGAGCTGGCGGAAGACCGAGCAGGTGGCGAAGCGCCCCAGCAGGTCCAGCACCTCCAGTACCATCAGTACCTCCAGCACTAGCAGCTCCAGCACCTCCAGCAGTGGTAGCTCCAGCACCTCCAGCACCAGCAGCACCTCCAGCACCTCCAGTACCTCCAGCATTTCCAGCACCAGCAGCACCTCCAGCACTAGCAGCTCCAGTACCTCCAGCACCAGCAGCAGCTCCAGTACCTCCAGCACCAGCAGCACCTCCAGTACCTCCAGGACTAGCAGCTCCAGTACCTCCAGCACCAGCAGCACCTCTAGTACCTCCAGCACCAGCAGCACCTCCAGCACCTCCAGCAGTACCTCCAGCACCTCCAGCACCAGCAGTACCTCCAGGAGTAGTAGCTCCAGCACCAGCAGGACCGTACCCTCCACCACCAGGACTGCCTCGCCGAACGATCCACGCACGAATCGCCTGCGGCGAGAGCGTCTCAAGTAGATCAGGCTGCGGTGGCTGTCCAGCTCCAGCACCTCCAGCAGTGGTAGCTCTAGCACCTCCAGCACCAGCAGCACCCCCAGGCTCAGCACCAGCAGTCTCAGCTCCAGAGTCCACAGCAGCAGGCTGCAGAGGCGGCGAAGACGGCCGAGGCGGAAAACCAGGGGGGGTCTCCAAGCGTGGAGAGCGGTGAGTGGCCGCCATGTCGTCAGCGGCGGGGTCACCCCCCTCAGCTAGGCCAGAGGAGTCAGAAGAGATCTCCAGAGGCTCAACCAAGGGGGGTGGGTCTACCTGAGACACACCTGAGGGAGCAAGACCTTGTGGGGGGAGGGGGTCTACCGGGGGGGGGACTGGTACCAGGAAGAGAGGCGCGAGGGGGACTGGGTGGGACGCGTGCGGGTGTAGCCTGTAGAAACAGACAGACTCGTCAAAGGTGACGTCCTGGGAGGAGAAGACTCGACGCGAGCGCGGGTAGTAGAACTGCCACGGCGGGGCGTCGGTGGGGAAGCCAAGGAAAACGCAGCGGAGAGTGCGAGAGGAGAGCTTGCTCGCTTTGGCATCGCGAACAAGGGAGAACGCGCCCCAGACCCGAAACACCGACGCATCGCCAACCTTCACCGTTCACCAGAGTGTGGGCGAGGTCTCTGGCACAGAGACACGGGGCCAGAGGTTGAGCTGATGCGCAGCGTATCGGACCGCAAACAGCCACAGAAAATGGGGAGCAGCCGCATGGATCATGGAGGTACGAGCAACCTCCATGATCAAGCCAATGCGACGCTCAGCAATCCCATTCTGCTGAGGAGAGGCCGGAAGCGTGAACGTCTGGCGGATGCCCTCGTCTCGACAGAACTCCTCTAGGAGGCCGGAAGAGAACGCACCGCCCCTGTCAGAGTGCAGACGCAGGACTGGCAAGTCCCGACGAAACCGCTCGCGCAGCTGGCGACGAGAAGCACGGATCCAGGGGATCAAGACACCGCTGACGTCCGCCTTGCGCCGCAAGGGGAAGACAGTGGTGTAGCGTGTGTAGTCGTCAACAACCAGCAGGAAGTAGCGCTCCTGGTTCGTTCCACCGACGGGGGCCGGGCCCCACACGTCCATATGGAGAGTCTGCAGAGGAGCAGTGGTCGGAGGAAACTCGGAGGAGTGAGGAGCGGCGCGCTGCCGCCCCTCGAAGCAGGGAAGGCACGGCGGTGTAGGCGAGCGCGGGAGGGAGGGCAGGGACCTGGGAAGCCCAGAGACAAGGAGACGGGAGTGCATGCTGCGGAGACGCGGTAGGGAGGGGTGACCGAGGCGGTGGTGCCAGAGGAGAGTCTGATGAGAGAGTACCCGACACGAGCAAGAGGCTGCAAGCTGACCAGACGGAGACACCCGACTCGACGCAGCCACCTGACCTGACTCAGCCACCTGTGCAGACGCAGTGGTCAGTGTGTACAGACCGGACCCAGGCTGACGAGTGAATGTAGCAAGGTGACGGCCAGTCCGTGAGCACGTACAGATCGCCACACGCTGTCCTCCAGGAATGAAGGTGTCAACCCATACATCCTGGAGAACTGCGTTGCTCAACAAGTTCGTCGAGAACGCGGGGAGGTGGAGACCTGAGAGAGATCCGGAGGGGACTGCCGGACACGGGAGGACAGTGGAGGCTCGCGCAACTACTGGGCCCCCAGTGGGGTCAGCCAGTGAGACTGGGACAGGTGCTGCGAGTGGTGTGACTGTGGTGCAATCACGAAAGAAGCAACGTGACGCGCCTGAGTCAAGTGTGAAAGTGTGCAAGGCCTCAGCTGAGGCAGGACCTGTGGCAGTAGCACTAGCACCTAGAGCGTGGGCAGACTCACGCGCACCGAGAGCTGCAGCAGACTCACTAGCACCTGGAGCGGCAGCAGACTCACTAGAACTGAGAGCAGCAGCCTCTACACACCCAGGGACGCCTCGCTGAGGAACAAAGTCGCGACGCCGCTGCGGGGAGAAGGTCTCCTGCTGACGCCGCTGCCGCCGCTGTCCAGTATACATAAAACCAAAACCTCCACCACCTGGACGGCCCCGCTGAATAACCCACTCACGAAGCTGCTGAGGGGTGGGGTTGTCCGGGAGAGGCAGTGACCGCTGCTGTCCACCCCTAGCCGCTGCAACTACCGTGATAGTGGCCATGACAGGCAGTGACGGTCAGTAGCAGGTCCAGCACCTCCAGCACCAGCAGCACCTCCAGCACCTCCAGCATTCCCAGCAGCACCTCCACCAGCAGCAGCAGTAGCACGAGCAGCAGCAGCAGTAGTAGCAGGAGGGCGGCTCGGTGGGGTTGGCGAATGAGGCAGGGCGGCTCGGCTCGGGTTGAGCAGCGCGGCTCGGGCTGGGCGGCGCGGCTCGGCAGGGCAGGGCGCGCCTCGGGCTGCAGGGCAGCGGGGCGCGCGCTGGACAGGGCAGCAGGGCGCGCGCTGGGCAGGGCAGTAGGGCGCGACGTGCTGGGCTGCAGCAGGGCGCGACGCGCGGGCTGCAGCAGGGCGCGACGCGCGGGCTGCAGCAGGGTGCGGCGCGCGGGCTGCAGGGCGCGACGCGCGGGCTGCAGGAAGGCGCGACGCGCGGGCTGCAGGAAGGCGCGACGCGCGGGGCTGCAGCAGGGCGCGACGCGCGGGCTGCAGGGCGCGACGCGCAGGGCAGTGGGGCGCGCGTTGGGCAGGGCAGCAGGGCGCGACGCACTGGGCTGCAGGGCAGGGCGGTGCGCGGGCCTAAGGGCAGGGCAGCGCGGCTCGCGAGCTGCAGGGCAGGGCGGCGCGCGGGCCTAAGGGCAGGGCAGCGCGATGCACGGGCTGCAGGGCAGCTGGGCGCGGGCTGCAGGGCAGGGCGGCGCGCGCTGGGCAGGGCAGCAGGGCGCGATTCGCAGGCAGCAGCAGGGCGCGACGCGCGGGCTGCTGCATGGGGAGCGCGCTAGGGTAGGCAGTGCGAATAGCTGCAGGGCAGCTCGACACTGTGCGAGCAGGGCCAGACAGCGCAGGGGCGCTTCGGGCAGGAACTAGCGGAACTATCGGTGGGCCCTAAAAATCTAACAGGTTTCCTGCTCTGAATACCATGTCAGAATCAACTGTGCATGAATGAATGAACTATGAATGAGTTGGGTACAAGTACCAACCCTAAAGTGTTGAACCCCTTGTAGGCTAACCCACTATAGCCTAGAGAGAACACAAACATATAGTTTGACAATTTTGACACTACTCACTACCACCAACACAGGAATTCCAGTCTTCCGCTGCAATATTTACTAAGCACAAGTCTTTAAAAGATCCTAAGGCTCCACCTCAGCCCAACAAAGATGAGCAGAAGCGCGGACCTAACCTAACTGATAACATGTCAAAACCGGAATGTGTGCACTTCATGCATTTAGGATACAAATAGTCAGCCCTAACTTAGACTACCACATGTAACAGGCTAGTGTAACAAGTACAGTTTATCACTCTAACCAATTTGAGGCATTGAACGCAGCATTTGCCTTGCATTGATGAAAGTGCGATATTTGTGTACGATGCTTACCACTGGCCATGCTTCTTGCTCATTGACTAAGAATATTACCTTGTGGGTGATGGTTTCACACTCGTGCGTGTGCTGATTTTAGGTGCATACGTGAGGAAAACGGCAAGAATGCGAGGGGGATTCACAATTGCTCAAAATCTTACATACGGTATCCGCATTGAATATTAAGTAGGCTAAACAAGATAGTTCCACATTCTACTCCCACTTCTCAGCAACGAGGTTAGCGAGGTCAACAACGCGCTGGGAATAGCCCCACTCGTTGTCGTACCATGCAACGACCTTCACCATATCGTCACCCATAACCATGGTCAAGGATGCGTCGATCGTGGAAGACACGTCTGAGCACCTGAAGTCAACCGACACAAGAGGCTCGTCGCACACCGCAAGAACACCCTGCAGAGAAAATAGAGAGCATGAATATCCGTACTGAAGAGAGTACATAATGCAGCGTCTCATTATGAAAGTTACCTTGAGTGGGCCGTTGGCGGCCTCACGGAAGGCTGCGTTGACCTCCTCGGCGAAAGTCTTCTTCTCGGTTTGGATGACCAGGTCAACAATAGAAACGTTGGGAGTGGGCACGCGGAGAGCGATACCGTTCAGCTTCCCCTTCAGCTGCAAGATAAAACACATGAATATCGAGTGAGTACTCGTAGAATGAACACATGGGAGTACCCCGCATTTAATCGAAGAGCTTCTTACGTTGGGAAGCACGAGGGCGACGGCCTTCGCAGCACCAGTCGAAGTTGGCACAATGTTAAGAGCAGCCGCACGAGCACGACGAAGGTCACGGTGAGAAGCATCCAGAAGACGTTGGTCACCAGTGTACGAGTGGGTGGTAGTCATGGTACCCTTCACAATTCCTGCACCACCACCAGATGTTGGACATGTTACTCCCTTGCAAAACATTAGGCTGTCCAACCAACGCGCAAGGTCCATTTACTCACCGAACTTCTCATCCAGGACCTTGACGAAGGGAGCGAGGCAGTTGGTGGTGCAAGACGCGTTGGAAATGATGGCGTCGGCGTGCGTGTACTGGTCAGCGTTGACACCAATCACGTACGTCGGGATGGCACCCTTGCCAGGAGCAGTGATGAGCACCTTCTTGGCACCTGCCTTGATGTGCTTGCCAGCACCCTCGTTATCGATGAAAACACCGGTTCCCTCGATGACGAGGTCAACGCCCAGCTCCCTGCGAAACCATGAAGCAACTCTTAGATAACAGGCTTGCCATTGCCATTTTATGACCTGGTCAGAATGAGAGGTGTAAGCTTACCCCCACGGCAGGTTCAGAGGGTTGCGGTCGGACACAATCTTGATCTCCTTTCCATCGACGGAAATCGCCTTGTCGTTGACGACCTTCACGTCAGCCGCGAAGGTGCCGAGCATGGAGTCGTACTTCAGCAGGTGGGAGGCCTGCTTCACTCCGCCAGAGTCGTTGATGGCAACAATCTCGAGAGGAGAGTCTTCCCTTCCGTGCCAGCAGCGGACGAAGTTGCGGCCAATACGTCCAAACCCATTGATGGCCACCTTGATCTTGGCCTCAGCAACTGCGCGGGTGGCAGAAGCGGGAGCCTGCACAGCAACTGACAATGCTTCAGCAAGTAGAAACCAGGGAGGGAAACACGCAAGATAGTCAACCATCCTCACCGCAGCAGTCTGAGCGCCGACACGAGCAATGAAGTCCTCGGACTTCTTGCCAAAAGAGGCCACATTGGTGCTCTTCAAGCCATCAAAGTCGCCAAAGCCCTTGGACACAGCCTACGCACGAAAGAGGAACGAATGTTTAGACTTCGAAGACCAAAGCTCGCAATGGGAAGGGCTGAATACAGCAGCAAGCTACCTGGGCAGGGGTGACGAACTTGGCAGACACAGCTGACGCAGCCATGGTTAGATATTCCGAAGATGGATGACAGGAGCTAACCAACGATGCAGTTGACGATTATGGGGCTGGAGCAGTTATAACTGCCGCACGGGGGACTCAGTTGCACCAAGAATTTGTGCTCCCATCCCAGTCAGCTCGATTGTCCACTTTCCACCACTGCCTCAGGAGCCTCACAACCTGATGCGTCACTGATCACACCTGGGTCAGCCAAGCCCGAGACTTGAGGTGGAAATCGCCTAGTGAAAATGACCTGGCATCCGATTCACTTTACCACATGCAATCTTGATTCGTTCAAACCAGATAAGCAAGCACTTGTTGTAGCGATCTCTCCACGTAGGCTCAGTCCGTTCCTCGTGGCCATTACTTTTCACGTCTCTATCTGCCACGAACACAATTCCACTTTTGGTTTCTGGTTACTTCCTTCTTAACGGATGGTACCATACACTTTAATTGAATCTTACTCGACACAATATGCATCTTGAACAAAACTTTTGTAGACCAGCCAATCCTCCATATCCGTGGCCTTCAGGTCAAAACTCCTGAAGTGCTCTAGGGTCTCTCAGCCATGGCTTCTCTCAGAAGATTTAACAGCGTTAATGTCAAACTAAACTAGATCCATACCGGCATTTGCATACATTATCAGGACCTACATCATGGTCCAACTTTTCATTTTGCTGGATCTGTTTCCAATAATTACATCATGGTATATTCATATGTATTAAGAACAATAGGAAAGGGACGTAATTAGTAATCACAAGCAAAATGAACAGTTGGACCTTCACAGTTTGATTTACCGAGTTACACTCCGAGTGGTTTTGCGGATGGCTGAAAAACATAGCAACAAAGCAAACTTGTACTAAAAATATGCAAGAATTCAACATTTGAGAATCACTAATGTTACGAATAGTAAATTATGAAAAGAACACTGTGCACTCCTGACAGTAACAATCGAGTCACACAGTAAGGAGAATGAAGATCAGGGCCTCAGATTGGTTTTGGGCTAGGCTGAAAGATCAGAGTTGGTACAAAACCTAATGCTGAAAATCGGACAAATTAGCCATTGTATGCCATTTTACACTACAAATCTCACACATTTTCCTGTTCTTTCCCCAAAAATTGCTGAAATATCAGCCTCAGTTCTAAAATAAGTCTGAAATCTCAGCCTTTTTAACCTAAATCAGCCTTTTTTCGTTGACTTCTGAGGCCCTGATGAAGACGAAGAGGTAGAATGACGCGAAGAGTCGCGTACGGTTACGAAGCATCTGGACCGTCAGGGCAGACAGCACCAGGCAGCAGCAGTGGCGAGGATTCTGCCGGAACAGTTCGTAACCGTCTGGAGTCGAACGATTGGTTTTCGATGCATTAAGGGAATGTACCCCTTAGAGTACATGGCTAGCTAGGTCGTTTCGTATTCCCTTGTAATATTATTTATACGAATGCATTTGCACGTGTTTATTATCTCAGTCATTTTATATTCACGCTGATATGAGGTGAAGGGCCCACCACTACCACACACACTGCGAACCTTCCTGAGGTGATCCTACGCACGATATATATTTTGATCGCAACATGGTATGAGAGCGACTCAGGGAACCTTCGCGTTGCCACCTCCAAAAACATCGGCGAACTAAGGTGGCGTCCGGCACACGCTCACGCGTAAGGATGGCCGGAGGATCTGGAGGTCAGACGAATCTGACGGCTGAAGCGCAAGCCAACTCGGCTGCGACAAACGATGAGACGACGACGATCGGCATCGCCGCCCTCGCACAACTGCTTCAGCGACTCCCAACTCTGGAGCAAGGACTCCATACATTGCGGAATGGCGACGCGAGAACATCTTCCCAACCCTCTCAACCGGCTGCAACGGCCACGATACTGCCCCGCACACTTTCTCCCTCAACACAAATGGCTCAACACCCAAGACTCCCCGTCCCAGCGATGAAGCAATTCTCTCCGCTCAATCAAGCGTGCTGAAGGCGCCAGGAGCCGCACGCACATCACGCTGAACGATGTGCTAATCGCCCAGAATCTTCGTTTCAACCTCCTCTCGGCGGCTCAACTCATGGATTGCGGAGTCGAGCAAAGCACGGACCTTCAAACTGTTAGAATAAGCACGCAGAAATGGCGGACTAGGTAGCATGCATGAGTACAAGTACCTAACCCTAAAGTGTTGTACCCCTTGTAGGCTAACTCACTATAGCCTAGAGAGAACACAAACACATAGTTTGACACACCCCCATAGGCTAAGTGGGAGATAGCAAACACAACAGACGGTCACAAGACCAGTCAAGCAAGAGAACAAGCAAAGCAAAGCAAAGCTCAGGGTGGATCTCAAGGACACCACACAATCTGAGCACAAGCAAGCGGCCACAAGGCCAGTTCACATGCAGAGTTATAATAGCAAGGCAATACACTGATCACAACCTAGCAAGAGTAAACAAGCAGGTATAAAGATATATACCAGAGTACAACAAGAGCAAGTCAAGCAACCAGCAGGTGAGGCAGAGTGGGCACAAGCCCAAGAGCAGTGCAGAAACGGTGATGATAACCAGACCCAAGGGCCTTGGTGAAGACATCAGCAGTGTTGGCCCGATAGGCCACATAAGCAAGGCGCAGCTGACCACGCTGCTGCAGCTCACGCGCAAGGAAGTAGCGAAGAGCAATGTGCTTCGTTCTGTGCTCCAGTCTCTGCTCGCGACACAAGGCAAGCATTGCCTTGTTGTCGACGTACAGAACTGGAGGAGAACGAGGCCGCTCCCCCAAGTCGGTCAGCAGGTAGGTCAGCCGGCGTAGCTCCTGTGTAGCCATGGTCCCAGCGTAGATCTCGGCCTCGCAGCTGGAGCCAAGCACAGAAGAAGAACGAGTGGACCTCCACGAGATAGAACCAGAGCCAAGACTGAAGGTGTAACCCTGTGACGAACGCTGAGTCGTCTGGTCGTCGGCCCAAGAAGCGTCAGAGTGTCCTGTGAGTACCACTGAACCCCGTCCTCCAAGCACGAGCCCCATGCCCGACGTACTGCACAAGTAACGCAGTACCCACTTCGCAGCATCAAAGTGCACCTTTCGGTGTCTACCGGGAGCCACGTAGCGAGCCAGGAGGCTGAGAGGGTACGCGAGGTCAGGTCGTGTGCACGTCATCAGGTACATGAGGCAACCCACAAGCTCTGGGTACGGACCACTTGGCTCTACGGACTCGTCCGAAGGTGGAGCTGAGAGCGAGTGGCCGGTAGACAGAGGAGTGGGCTGTGGCGAGGACCACGTGAAGCCGAAGCGCTGAAGGACCTGCTGCACAATGTGTGACTGAGTCAGGGTGATGGTGCGTCGTGCTCTGTCCCGGGTGATCTGCAAGCCAAGATAGCTCCGCAACTCACCCAGGTCAGTGCAGGTGTGTCTCTCCTGCAGCTCCGCCTTCACTAGGGCCAGTGCCTCAGTGTCAGCAGTAGCAAAAACCAAGTCGTCGACGTACACGAGGATGTAGAACGCCGGCAGAGTAGTGTCGGTGCGTAGAAACAGCGACGGGTCAGCAGTCGAAGGAGTAAACCCAAGAGCCGCAAGTGTCGTCCTCAGTGTGTCGTGCCACTCGCGGGGCGCCTGACGCAGGCCATACACAGGTCGCCGTAGGCTCCACTGGGTACCCTCAGGAAACGACCCAGTGAAGCCCTCTGGAAGGCGCAACCAGATGGCCTCGTGAAGGCTACCCTGCAAGAAAGCTGTCGAGAAGTCGAGGGAGTGCAGCTCGTAGTCACGCTGAGCTGCAACGTGTAGCAACACTTGAAGAGTGGTCATCTTCGGGGTGGGGGAGAAGGTCTGAAAGAAGTCGACTCTAGCACGCTGACTGAAGCCTCGAGCAACGTAACGTGCCTTGAAGGCAGGCGGAGAACCCTGCGGCCGCTTCACCCTGAAAATCCACATGCCACTGACAATGTTCGCCCCAGGTGGGGGAACCTCGTCGACGTAGGTGCCTGTGGACTTCCAAGAAGCCATCTCTGCGTCCATGGCTGTCTGCCACTGAGAGGAGTACTCACCTGAGATCGCCTCTCTGTAAGAGCGCGGGGTGGGGATGTCAAGTGCATCCGGGTCTCCCTCAGGGGCAAGCAGCATGGTCTTGAGATGGGGTGCAGCGGCCGCTAGACACTCCAGCTCCTCCTGTCTGTCCTCAAGAACGTCACAGCCAAGGGCAGTACAGCCAAGGGCAGTCTCACCCCCGACGGACGGAGGACAGGCAGGGACAGGGTCAGAAACAAGGCTCGCAAGGTAGTCTAGGCGGTACACAGCAGCAAAGTCAACGAGCTCAGCGACTAAAGCAGACGCAACAGACGAGAACGAAGGGTCAGTCACCACCGTAGCAAGTAAGCGAGTAACAGTCGGACTGGACGCACGAGCAAGGTCAAACGGAGGGTCAGCAACGTCAGGAAGAGAGGACGCAGGAGGTAACGGCAGGACAACACGCTGTGGAACAGAGGAAGGACGGAGTGTCATATCGTGAGTGCCTGGGACAGCCAGAGCACGAGGACGATGCACACGACGCACACGAGTACGGACAGCGGCACTAGGCTCGGGCTCAAGGTCAAAGCTAGACTCAGGTTCTCGACGCTCAGGGGTGGAAGAACGTGTCTCAGGCTCTCGACGCTCAGACAGGGACTATGTCACCGCAGTGTAAGGAGCAGGAGCAGGCAGTGGGGAGTGCGGTAGGAGCGGAGGCTGAGACTGGTCTGCCGGTGGAAACAGTAACGAAGGAGTAGTACCTGCCACTGGGAAGACAGTAGCACCTGGCGGAAGACTGAGAAGGTGGCGAAGAGCACTAGCAGCTCCCGGACCTCCAGCACGAGCAGCTCCTCCAGTACCCCCAGCAGGACCTCCAGCACCAGTAGCACCAGCACCTCCAGCACCACGAGCTCCGGCAGCGCCAGCACCTCGAGCACCAGGAGTACCTCCAGCACCTCCAGTGGCTCCAGCTCCAGCTCCAGCGCCTCCAGCACCAGTAGCACCAGCACCTCCAGTGCCAGCAGCTCCAGTACCCCCAGCACCTCCAGGAACAGTAGTAACTCCAGCACCAGCAGCTCCAGTACCTCCAGCTCCAGTACCTCCAGCACCGGCAGCACCTCCAGTACTAGCAGCTCCCGGACCTCCAGCACCAGCAGCACCTCCAGCACCTCCAGGCCTAGCAGCTCCAGTACCTCCAGCACCAGTAGCACCTCCAGTACCTCCAGTAGTACCTCTAGGCCTAGCAGCTCCAGTACCTCCAGCACCGGCAGCACCTCTAGTACCTCCAGTAGTACCACCAGCACCTGCAGCACCAGCAGCACCTCCAGGACTAGTAGCTCCAGCACCAGCAGGACCGTACCCTCCACCACCAGGACTGCCTCGCCGAACGACCCACGCACGAATCGCCTGCGGCGAGAGCGTCTCAAGTAGCGCAGGCTGCGGTGGCTGTCCAGCTCCAGTACCTCCAGTAGTGGTAGCTCTAGCACCTCCAGCACCAGAAGTACCTCTAGTACCTCCAGCTTCAGTACCTCCAACACCAGCAGCAGCTCCAGTACCTCCAGCACCAACAGCACCTCCAGCACCTCTAGCACCAGTAGCACATCCAAGACCTCCAGGCCTAGCAGCTCCAGTACCTCCAGCACCAGTAGCACCTCTAGTACCTACAGCAGTACCTCCAGGCCTAGCAGCTCCAGGACCTCCACCTGCTCATCCAAGGGGGGTGGGTCGACCTGAGACACACCTGAGGGAGCAGGACCCTGTGGGGGGAGGGTGTCTACCGGGGGGGGGGACTGGTACCAGGAAGAGGGGTGCGAGGGGAACCGGGTGGGACGCGTGCGGGTGTAACTGGTAGTAACAGACAGACTCGTCAAAGGTGACGTCCTGGGAGGAGAAGACTCGACGCGAGCGCGGGTGGTAGAACTGCCACGGTGTGGCGTCTGTGGGGAAGCCAAGGAAGATGCAGCGGAGAGTGCGAGAGGAGAGCTTGCTCGCTTTGGAATCGCGAACAAGGGAGAGCGCGCCCCAGACTTGAAACACTGACGCATCACCAGGCTTCCCCGTCCACCGGAGGGTGGGCGAGGTCTCTGGCACAGAGACACGGGGCCAGAGGTTGAGCTGATGCGCAGCGTATCGGACCGCAAACGGCCACAGAAAATGGGGAGCAGCCGCATGGACCATGGAGGTGCGAGCAACCTCCATGATCAAGCCAATGCGACGCTCAGCAATCCCATTCTGCTGAGGAGAGGCCGGAAGCGTGAACGTCTGGCGGATGCCCTCGTCTTGACAGAACCCCGCAAGGAGGTCAGAGGAGAACTCACCGCCCCTGTCAGAGTGCAGAAGCAGGACTGGGAAGTTCTGCTCAAACCGCTCGTGCAGCTGGAGACGAGTAGCACGGATCCAGGGGAAGACAGTGGTGTAGCGTGTGTAGTCGTCAACAACCAGCAGGAAGTAGTGCTCGCGGTCCGTTCCACCGATGGGGGCCGGGCCCCACATATCCATGTGGAGAGTCTGCAGAGGAGCAGTGGTCGGAGGAAACTCGGAGGAGTGAGGAGCGGCGCGCTGCCGCCCCTCGACGCAAGGAAGGCACGGCGGGGCAAGCGAGCGCGGCAGGGGGGGCAGGGTCATGGGGAGGCCAGAGACAAGGAGACGGGAGTGCATTCTGCATAGACGCGGCAGGGAGGGGTGACCAAGACGGTGGTGCCAGCGCCGAGTCTCGTGCGTGAGGACTCTGCACGAGCAAGACGCAGCTAACTGTCCCGACGCAGACGCACGACTCGACGCAGCCACCTAACCTGACTCAGCCACCTGTGCAGACGCAGTGGTCAGTGTGTACAGACTAGACCCTGGCTGTCGAGTGAATGTAGCCAGGTGACGGCCAGTCCGGGAGCACGTACAGATCGCCACACGCTGCCCTCCAGGAATAAAGGTATCAACCCAGACATCCTGAATGGCAGCGTTGCTCACCAAGTTCGTCGAGAACGTGGGGAGGTGGAGACCTGACAGAGAACCGGAGGGGACTGCTGGACAAGGGAGGACAGTGGAGGCTCGCGCAACTACTGGGCCCCCAGAGGGGTCAGCCAGTGAGACTGGGACAGGTGCGGCGAGTGGTGTGACTGTGGTGCAATCACGAAAGAAGCAACGTGACGCACCTGAGTCAAGCGTGAAAGTGTGCAAGACCTTAGCTGAGGCAGGACCTGTGGCAGTAGACGCACTAGCACCTAGAGCATCGGCAGACTCACGGGCACCTAGAGCTGCAGCAGACTCACTAGAACCGAGAGCAGTAACCTCTACACAGCCAGGGACGCATCGCCGAGAAGCACAGTCGCGAGGCCGCTTAGGCCACGTATAACCAAAACCTCCACCACCAGGACTACCTCGCTAAACAACCCACTCACGAAGCTGCTGAGGGGTGGGGTCGTCCGGGAGAGGCAGTGCCCGCTGCTGTCCACCCCTGGTCGCAGCAACTGCCGCGATAGTGGCCATAACAGACAGTGACGGTCAGGAGGAGGTCCAGCACCTCCGGCTCCTCCAGCACCAGCAGCACCTCCAGCACTCCCAGCAGCACCTCCAGCCCGGGGCGCGCGACTAACAGAATAGCAGCGGAAGCAGTAGGGTGGGCCCATCCACAGGATCAACCAAGGAGGGTCGACCTGCTCTGATAGCATGTTAGAATAAGCAGGTAGGAATGGTGGACTAGGTAGCATGCATGAGTACAAGTACCTAACCCTAAAGTGTTGTACCCCTTGTAGGCTAACTCACTATAGCCTAGAGAGAACACAAACACATAGTTTGACACGAACGCGCGGCATACTCCTGCAATACACGGCGCCGAAAAAGGCGCGCAGGCAGATCGGACGGGCACACTCGGAGAACGGCGTGTACATCCTTGACTTTGACATTCCCGACTGCAGCGGCGACACAGATGAGTTGATCGATCTCATCCTGCTCCGCTTCGTGGAAATCCACCGCTTAGAGTGGAAGCATCCAGATGGGAGGCACTGGGTGCCACATCACCCACATCCTCGCGAAGTCGCTCTTCACTATCCCGACCCTGATGGCATATGCAGGGATTGCCACACGCCGACTGCCTCGACAAGCGCGATCGCCGGACGAGGGCTCGCCACAATCGCCGAAGCCGAACGACATACGCCGCCTGAAGAAGGCATGTCAACCCTGGAGCTCGAAATCACAACGCACAACATCTTCGGGACTAAGGAACATCCCCTCCCCGGACCAGCGACAAGACACCTCCAAGGGATCCCTGCGCGGCACAGGCCACGGAACATTCGACGCAAACGGAGTGGCGCGTCCTTACACGAAGGAAGACTTCCTGAAGATCTACCCCCACTGGCGCGACCCCGACCCCAAGAAGAAGAAGCTTACTATCGCTCAAGAAGAAGAGCTGGCGCGACGCGAAGCAGAGGAGCTTCGTCAGAAGAGTATCGCCGAGGCGCGCAGAACGTTCGCCTGCAGCGCATGGGGCGCCGAAGAAGAGAGCGTCACCAATGAAGGGGGGTGGGGGAGCAACGACGGCTGGGGAACAAGCAACACCGGCGGATGGGGCAACACCGGCGGTACCTGGGCAGATGCGGATGGGGAACCGCAACTGGCAGCGACACAGGTGGCTGGGGCACCTCCGGCGAAGGCTGGGGAACTTCCCGATAAGAACAAAGGGGGGGAACAGAAGAAGAAACTGAACCTCCTATTGTTCCCCTCGGCCGTCCCCCGCGCCTCCCTGCACCTGCGCTACCTCCGCCTGACGTTCAACCACATCGCGACCCCTGGGACACCATCGACTGGGGCAATGAGCCCTCGACCCCACGTCGCACAGTCTATGGCCCCGATCCCGAGCCGCGCGAGCCTACCCTTGTCCCTGGTACGATCCCCGGGACCAACATCGCTCTCTCCGTGATTCCCGACAGGGAATTTCTGGCACTCGTGCTTACGACGGCAGAAGAAGAAGAAGAAGAAGAAGAAGAAGAAGAAGAAGAAGAAGAAGAAGAAGAAGAAGAAGAAGAAGAAGAAGAAGAAGAAGAAGAAGAAGAAGAAGAAGAAGAAGAAGAAGAAGAAGAAGCGCCGGCGGAACCTACCCCAGTACCTGAAGAAGACCCCGAAGCAGTGCGCGCGCGTTACATGCGCACCTCTGGACTCCGCGGTAACGACGACCTTTGGCATCAGCGCCTCGGTCACCCCTCACGCGTGACGCTGAAAAACTGCATCGAGGCAGGCGTGTTTGCGCCTGGGGCACTCCTACGCCCCGACGGCTCCGAAGTCAGGAGCACATCATAGCCGCGCAACTGCACCGTCTGCCTTGAAGCTGCGCTGAGTCATCAGCCGTTTCCTCTGCTGGAACCAGGAACCAACCGTTACCCTAAGCTGCACAAGGTGTACAGCGATTTCCCCGTTGTCGGCCACTGCGGGCTCAACGATGAGGGCTACACCCTCACCTTCGTCGACGCGGGGTGGATTGCAAACGTGCAGTTCCGCAGCAGGGCATATGAGGTCTTCCGCCTTTGGCTGGCGCACGCGCAGTGGCCATCCGGGAAGAAGCTAAAGATCTGGCAATCGGACGGCGCAACAGAATTCCGCAGCAAGGAGCTGCAGGACTATCTGGCGCAGAAAGGAATCGCACATCACATCTCCCTCCCCTACGCGCATCCGCAGCAGGGTGTCGCGAGCGCACAAACCGCATGCTTATGACGAAGGTGCGGGCGCTGCTGAAGCAGTCAAAGCTTCCCGCGACGTACTGGCCGTACGCGATGCATCACGCCGTGCGAGTGCACAACCTCCTTTCTACCACCGCCATCACAGGGAACCTGTCCCCGCACATGAAGTGGACCGGCAAGAAGGGCGACACCTCCATGCTCCACGTGTGGGGGTGCATGGTGCAATATCGCCCGCCGACATCAACCATCGGCAAGTTCGCAAGCCGCGAGCGCTGGGGGATCCACCTCGGCATAAGCTACGAATACAAGGCGTGGATTATTCTGGATCTTCTCAGCCAGAAAGCCACGAACGCGCGCGACGTCATCTTCTACGAACGGCTCAACCTCGCCCAGTTCCACGAAGACGAGCAGGCGAACGCGAACCGTGTTTACGCAAACAACACGCACAGCTACGCCACCCCAGAGGATGAAGCCGCCGCTGCCATCCTGGAGCAGGACAACGTGAGCGGGTTTCCTGACATCGGCGGAAGCAACGACGACGATGATGACGACAGCAACGACTCGCCCCCAGGCCCCGCAGGTGGAAGCAGCAGGGACGCTCCGCCACCACCACCACCTGAGCCCGAGAGCGATGGCGACGATGTGCAGGAAGTCGTCCCGCAGCATCGCCACAACAACACTATCTCTGGGCTGCAGCTACTGGGCCTACACACAGCCACCTCCACAGCTCCGCGCATCATCGAGCCAAAGGACCCACGACAAACACTGACAGGACCACACAGCAAAGAGTGGCGCGAAGCCATGGATGCAGAGATCAAGGCGATAATATCACGTGACACATGGGTGCTCGTTGATCGTGCAGCCATCAAGGGAAGGAGAGTGCTCTCGGGGAAATGGGTCCACCGCGTGAAGACCGCAGCAGGCGGGAAGATTGAGCGCTTCAAGGCACGCTGGGTCGTACGCGGTTACGACCAGAGGCACGGCATCGACTTCGATCAGACGTTTGCTCCGGTCAGCCGTCCCACCTCTGTCAAGATTTTGCTCGCCATCGCTGCCGCAAGGCACCTACCCCTCAGTCAGATCGACGTGAAGAACACATTTCTATATGCGTTGGTAGATGCGGTAATCTTCGTGGAGCAGCCGCATACCTACGGCGAAGGGGACCCACGCGTCTGCCAACTGAAAAAGTCGATTTATGGGATAAAGCAAGCATCACGCCTCTGGCAGCAGCACCTGCACAAAATCCTACTCGAGATAGGATTCCAGCACCTGCTGCACGACCCAGGCATGGATCGCCTCCATTTCTGCGGTGACTATATTCTGCTCACGGTGTACGTCGACGACCTGATTTACACAGGAACAAGCAGCACCCTGCTCGACCAGTTTTAGAAGAACATGGCGATGCGCGTTGACATCACCACCAACCATGACGTGAAGCAGTTCCTGGGGCTCAATATCACTTACTCGCCAGAAGCCATCCACCTCTCAGCCGCTAAGTATGCTGAAACTCTTGAAAAGAGGTTCAATATCTCCCCTGCACCACTCTCAACTCCTTACCGCACGCCTGGACCGAACCACAAACCCGACACCAAAGCCCTGTCCCCCGCTGGACTCCACACTTACCAGCAGCAGCTGGGTTGGCTGCTCTTCGCTTCCGTCACCTGCAGGCCCGATCTCTTGTACATCGCGAGCCAGCTGGCTCAGTACTCCCGCAAACCAACATCTGAAAACCTCCTAGATCTTCAACGCGCTCTGCAATTCTTCATCTCTACGCCCAACATTGGGCTCTGCTACTCCACAGTCACTACCCCGTCCTTTAACCTCACCGCCGCGTTGCCCTGCCCTGCCCGCGCGCCGCTCGCCGCCGTGCCGCCCTGCCCTGCCCGCGCGCTGCTCGCCGCCGCGCCGCCCTGCCCTGCACGCGCGACGCTCACCGCCGCGCCTGCCCTGCCCTGCCAGCGCGCCGCCCTGCTGGCCGCCGCCCTGCCCTGCCCTGCCTACGCGCCGCCCTGCTGGCCGCCGCCCTGCCCTGCCCTGCCCGCGTGCCGCCCTGCTGGCCGCCGCCCTGCCCTGCCCTGCTTGCCGCCGCCCTGCCCTGCCGGTTGCGCCGCCCTGCCCTAGCCGTGCGCCGCGCCGCTCTGCCCGTTACGCCGTTCTTGCTTGCGTGCTGCCCTGCTGCGCGCGCGCCACCCTACTCTGCTCGCTATGGCTACGCTCAGCGTCCTCACGTTCGATCGTGAGGGCCGTCTGATCGAGTTCGATGCGTGGCTAGATGACCTGCAGCTGTACCTACTGAGCGATTCTAGAGACGGAGTTTCTTTGTTTGACCTCACGTCTGGAGCCTCTTTCGCCCCTCCCGACACAGCTGACAGTGCGACTCGCTCACAGTGGCTTACCGTGACGCTGTTGCTCGCCTAGCCGTTTGCAACCACCTGCCGTTAGCCGAACGCGCTCACTTTGGCCAGCACAAGACTGCTAAAGCCCTGTACGACGCTGTAGTCGCTCGTTACTCCTCCCCGGCCACTGCTGCTCTAGGCCGCCTTATTCTGCCCTACCTTTTTCCCGAGCTGTCCGCCTTTGCCACAGTTGCCGACCTCGTCACTCACCTTCGCACTAGTGACACTCGCTACCGCTCTGCGCTTCCCACCGAGTTTCTAGCCAAGAACCCCCCCCCCCCCCCCCCATGTACATCGCTCTCTACTTCATCGTCACCCGCCTCCCTGACTCTCTTAGCGCAGTCAGGGACCTCCTTCTCGCCCTTGACCCCACAGACCTCACTGTCGACCTGCTCGAGAAGCACCTCCTTCCAGCTGAGACCAGCATAGTCGCTGTAGGCGCTTCTCGTGGCACTCCTCGCACTCCCTTCTTTGAGGGGTGCTCCCCCTCCCCCCTTGTCCCCTCAGTCGCTTCTGCTGCTGCTGTTGACTTCCTTCGTGCTGAGGAGGTCGGCACTGCGTCTACTTCTAGTGGGAGGCGCCGCAGCGGTAAGGGCAAGGGAGGCAAGGGTGGTGGGGGTGGCAGCGGTGGAGGCGGTGGTGGGGGCGTGGAGGCGGTGGAGGTGGCAGTGGTGGCAGAGGGAGTGGTGGTTGGGGTGGAGGCGTTGGTGGCGGCGGTGGTGGCGGCAGTGGGAGTGGTGGCGGCGGCATTGGTGGCGGCCGGGGTGGTACCGGTAAGTGGGGAGGTTCTGGCGGTGGTCAGAGGCAGCAGCAGCAGCGTCAGCGTGAGACCCCTACGCCCCAGGAGCTTCGTGAGTGGTTTGCTCAGCGTGGGGCGTCTGGGGGTAGTGTTCGCTGCCAGTATGTCATTCGCACAGGTGACCGCGCTGATCAGACATGCGGGAAGGTTAGTCCCACCCAGTCCCGCTGCTTCTCCCGTCTTGACGACGCCTGACGCGCAGAGTTTCCCGACGCGACTGAGCTCCCCCGCTGGCTAGAGCTGCTTAGGCAGGGTGAGGATATCTTTGCTCTTGACTATGATGCTATCCTTGCTGCCATGTATGCATTGACTGTTAGTGCTGTTACCCGTGACTGTTAGGCAGGGTGACTGTTACCTGTGTGTGCCGCCCGACCCAGGTATAGAGGCTGCTGCTCTAGGAGTCTGCTCTCCCTAGTACTGCGCCTGCTGAGGCCTTGCACACCTTCACGCTTGACTCAGGTGCTTCCCGCTGTTTCTTTTGCGACAGTACCACACTCACACCACTCCCTGCACCTGTTGCAGTCAGCCTGGCTGACCCCTTTGGGGGCCCAGTTCTTGCACGTTCCACCACTGTTCTCCCGTGTCCGGCGGTTCCGTCTGGCTCACTGTCAGGTCTCCACCTCCCCACGTTCTCGACGAACTTGGTGAGCAACGCCGCTCTTCAGGATGTATGGGTTGACACCTTTACCCCAGGAGGGCAGCGTGTGGCGATCTGCACATGTACACGGACGGACCGTCACCTGGCCACGTTCACCCGTCGGCCTGGGTCGAGTCTGTACACACTGACTATTGAGCCTCCTCAGGTAGCTGCGTCCGCGTCCGCGTCAGGTCAGCTAGCAGCCCCCTGCTCGTGTCGCGCCCTGTCGCACCAGACGCTCCTTTGGCACCACCGCCTTGGTCACCCCTCCGTGTCACGCCTCCGTGGCATGCACTCCCGTCTCCTTGTCTCTGGTCTTCCTAGGTCTCTGCCTCCCCTCCCACCCTCGCCTGCCCCTCCCTGCCTTTCCTGTGTTGAGGGGCGGCAGCGCGCCGCTCCTCACTCCTCCTCGTTTCCCCTGACGACTGCTCCCCTGCAGACTCTCCACATGGACGTGTGGGGCCCAGCCTGCGTCCGTGGATAGGGCCGTGAGCGATACTTTCTGCTGATTGTTGACGACTACACGCGTTACACCACGGTCTTCCCCTTGCGCAGCAAGGGGGAGGTCCCTGATGTTTTGATCCCTTGGATCCGCGCTGTCCGTCTCCAGCTCCGCGAGCGGTTCCGCGAGGACCTTCCTGTCCTGCGTCTGCACTCTGACAGAGGTGGTGAGTTTGCCTCCGACCTCTTGCGGGACTTTTGTCGTGGGGAGGGCATTCGCCAGTCGTTCACGCTTCCGGCCTCTCCGCAGCAGAATGGGGTTGCTGAGCGCCGCATTGGCTTAGTCATGGAGGTCGCTCGTACCTCCATGATCCATGCGGCTGCCCCCCATTTTCTGTGGCCGTTTTCGGTCCGGTACGCTGCGCATCAGCTCAACCTCTGGCCCCGTGTCTCCTTGCCGGAGACCTCGCCTACACTGCGTTGGACGGGGGAGGTTGGCGATGCGTCAGTGTTCCGGGTCTGGGGCTCTCGTGCCTTTGTCCACGATACTTCTGCGGACAAGCTCTCCTCCCGCGCCATTCCCTGCATCTTCCTTGGCTTTCCCCCTGACGCGCCTGGCTGGCAGTTTTACCACCCCACCTCGCGCTGTGTCCTGCCCTCTCAGGACGTCACGTTTGACGAGTCGGTTCCCTTTTACCGTCCCTTCCCCTACCGCACTGCCCCTCTCCCCCCACCACCGCTCTTCCTTGCACCAGGTCCTCCTCCGGTAGACCCCCTCCCCCCTCAGGGTCCTGCTCCCTCAGGTGTGTCTCAGGTAGACCCTGTCGAGTCTGTCGAGGTCGCTGTCGACTCTGGTGCTGCTGGGGGTGGTGCTGCTAGGGGTGCTGCGTCTGGGGGTGCTGAGCCTGAGCGTGCGGAGCCTGGGGGTGCTGAGCCTGAGCGTGCGGAGCCTGGGGGTGCTGAGCCTGGGGTTGCTGAGTCTGAGGGTGCAGAGCTTGGGGGTGCTGAGCCTGAGCGTGCAGAGCCTGGGGGTGCTGAGCCTGGGGGTGCTGAGCCTGAGCGTGCTGAGCCTGGAGGTACTTTGTCTGCTGGAGGTCCTACGGTTGCCTCGTCACGGCGGGAGCCTCTCTCCACACCGCAGCTGCGCGAGTGGTTTGCTCGGCGCTGGGGCCTTCGGAGTGGCGCTGCTGGAGCTGGGGGGCTTGCCGCTGGAGGCCCTGGAGCTAGAGGCACTGGAGCTGCTGGTCCTGGAGGTGCTGGAGCTGCTGGTCCCGGAGGTGCTCGTACTGGAGGTTCTGGAGCTGCTGGAGCCGGTAGTACTGCAGGCACTGGAGCTGGAGACCCTGGAGCTGTAGGCGCTGGAGCTGGAGGTATCGGAGGTGCTGGAGCTGCTGGTCCTGGAGGTGCTGGAGGTGCTGGAGCCGCTGGTCTCGGAGGTGCTCGTACTGGAGGTACTGGAGCTGCTGGAGCTGAAGGTGCTGCAGGCGTTGGAGCTGGAGCTGCTGGTCTTGGAGGTGCTGGAGGTGCTGGAGGTGCTGGAGCCGCTGGTCCCGGAGGTGCTGGTACTGGAGGTACTGGAGCTGCTGGAGCTGGTGGTGCTGCAGGCGTTGGAGCTGGAGACACTGGAGCTGTAGACCCTGGAACTGGAGGTGCTGGCCCTGGGGGTGCTGGTGCTGTCGGTGCTGGTTGTGGAGGCACTGTGCGGCCGCGACCGTACTTCGTTCCACTGTTTCAGCAGGTTCTTGGTCTCCCGTCTTCTACTGGCCTTACTCCTCCCTTACTGCGTCCACTGCCTGACCAGTCGCAGCCGCAGTTACAGCCAGCCTCCCCACTGCCTGCTCCTTCTCCTTACACTGAGCAGACAAACTCTCTTAGAGAGCGTCGTGAGCCTGCGTCTCGTTCTGCGTCGCCTGTTCGCGCTGTTCGCACTGGCCGTCGTGTTCCTCGTCTGCGTCCTCCTCCTGTCCCTGGCACGCACCATATGGCACTTCGTCCTTCCTCTGTTCCACAGCGTGTCCCTCCGCCGTCTCCTCCTTCGTCCTCTCTTCCTGACGTTCCTGACCCTACGTCCGACCTTGCTCGTGCTGCCAGTCCTACTGTCACACGTCTTCTAGCCACTGTTGTCACTGACCCTTATTTTGAGTCCGCTGCTGCGTCTGCCCTAGTTGCTGAGCTTGTTGACTTTGCTGCAGCCTGTCGTCTCGACTACGCCGCTAGTCTTGTTGCTGAGTCTGAGTCTGACTGTCCTCCGTCCGTCGGGGGTGAGTGTGCTCTTGGCACGGACGTTCTTGAGGACAGGCAGGAGGACTTTGAGTGTTTTGCAGCTGCTGTACCTCATCTCGTGCCCATGCTGATTGCACCTGAGGGAGTCCCGGATGCACCAGACATCCCGACCCCGCGCTCTTACGCAGAGGCGATTACGGGTCCCTACTCCTCTCAGTGGCAGACAGCCATGGACGCAGAGATGGCATCCTGGAAGTCCATAGGCACTTACGTCGACGCAGTTCCCCCTGGTGGGGCGAACATAGTCGATGGCATGTGAATTTTTAGGGTGAAGCGGCCGCCGGGTTCTCCGCCTGTCTTCAAGGCGCGTTACGTTGCACGAGGCTTCAGTCAGCGATAGGGAGTTGACTTCTTCCAGACCTTCTCCCCTACCCCGAAGATGACCACTCTTCGGGTGCTGCTGCACGTCGCCGCTCAGCGTGACTACGAGCTTCACTCTCTTGACTTCAGCACAGCTTTCTTACAGGGCAGCCCGCACGAGGAGATCTGGCTGCGCCGCCCACATGGCTTTACTGGGTCGTTTCCTGTAGGTACCCACTGGAGCCTCCGGCGGCCAGTCTACGGTCTCCGCCAGGTACCTCGCGAGTGGCACGACACACTGAGGACGACGCTTGCGGCTCTTGGGTTTGCTCCTTCGACTGCTGACCCGTCGCTGTTTCTACGCACCGACACTTCGCTGCCGCCGTTCTACATCCTCGTGTACGGCGACGACCTGGTCTTTACCACTGCTGACACTGAGGGACTGGCCTTAGTGAAGTCGGAGCTGCAGAAGAGACACACGTGCACAGACCTGGGTGAGTTGCGCAGCTATCTTGGCTTGCATATCACCCAGGACAGAGCACGGCGCACCATTACCTTGACTCAGTCACACATGGTGCAGCAGGTCCTTCAGCACTTCCGCTTCCAGTACTCCTTGCCACAATCCACTCCTCTGCCTACCGGTCACTCGCTCTCAGCTCTACCTTCGGACGAGTCCGTAGAGCCGAGTGGCCCGTATCCAGAGCTTGTGGGCTGCCTCATGTACCTGATGACCTGCACTCGACCTGGCCTTGCCTACCCTCTTAGCATCATGCCGCGCTACGTTGCGCCCGGGAGACACCGACCAGAGCACTGGGAGGCCGCTAAGAGGGTGCTGCGCTACTTGTGCAGTACGTCGGGCATGGGGCTTGTGCTTGGAGGACGGGAACCCTAAACCCTCACTGGACACGCTGACGCTTCTTGGGTTGACGACTTGGCTATGCAGCGGTCGTCACAGGGTTACACGTTCAGCCTTGGCTCCGGCTCTGTATCTTGGCGGTCTACCCGCTCGTCTTATGTTCTCAGTTCCAGTTGTGAGGCTGAGATCTACGCAGGGGCCATGGCTGCACAGGAGTTACGCTGGCTCACCTACCTGCTGACCGACTTGGGAGAGCCGCCTCGTTCTCCTCCAAATCTGTACATCGACAACAAGGCCATGATTGCCTTGTGTCAGGAGCACAGACTGGAGCACAGGACGAAGCACATCGCTCTGCGTTACTTCCTTGCTCGAGAGTTGCAGCAGCGTGGTCAGCTTCGTCTTGCTTACGTGGCCTCTCGGGCCAACACTGCTGATATATTCACCAAGGCACTTCAGCCTTGTGATCATCATCGTTTCTGTACTGTTCTAGGCCTTGTGCCTACTTGGTCTCACTTGCTCACTTCGTGACTTTGCTTGTACTGTGATCTATATACATATAGGTGCATGCTTACACTTGCTAGGTTTTGATCACTGTACTGCTTGTTCTCCATTATATAACTCTGCATGTGAACTGGCCTTGTGGCCATTTGCTTGTGCTCAGTGTGTGTGGTGACTTCGTGATCCACCCTGAGCTTGCTTTGCTTTTCTTAACTGGTCTTGTGACCCCTTGTTCTCCCCCGCTTTGCCTATGGGGGTGTGTCAAACTGTTATATTATTGTGTAGGCTGTAGTGGGGTAGCCCATATAGGGTACAACCCAAATTAGGGTTAGTACTTGTATCACATTCTTTCTCAATGCAATCATTCCTGTTCGTTAGTTTCTGACAGTAACCTCCAGACTTGGTTAATCAACAATCGGCACAGTTGACTCCCGACTGTTCACTTTCCACCTTCTTACTATCGCGTACTCTATATGAGTGTAACGCGATAGTAGTGAGAGCGCATCCTTTGTATGAGCAGGTGCGATGTAGCCATAGGTTAGGAATGATCAAATAAACTTTCGGTTAACACTCCCCTTCATTTCTGAAGGTGTGGCACGTACGTCGTCTTGATGACTCCGCACAGATCAGCGCAATACTGGAACTTCTGACGTGGCAATTTCTTCGTGAGAAAGTCGGCTGCCATCTCGCCAGTTGGGCAGTAGGTGAGGTCCACCTTGCCATTGTCGATCTCGTCCTGCACGAAGAAGTAACGGAGTACGATGTGTTTTGTGCGATTCACGAAGCCGGTTTGTTGGCAATCTTGTTCGCACTTTGGTTGTCACAAAGTCACTTAAAGGACCCATTCATCGTTTCATTTAGGGGCTCTTGCAAATAGAACACTCCGCGAACAGCTGCGCTGACGAGAGGGCGATGGGTTCTTGCTTCTCTGGGTTCAAAGAGATTGTCAAATTATATTTGTCAAATAGTTTATAGGCTAGGTGAGTTATTTATAGATGCTCTTTAGAGAGTTTAACACATGTACTTGTGTAATATGTACCCTCCCTAGTAAACTATTTTTCTTCTGGACATAGCATCGAGAGCAGGTTTTCGACCCCCCCTCTTTCCCCGCTTCCGCTAGTCTCTCCAGCCTAGCCACTAAGTAGCGCGCCTCGAGAGCGCCTCGATGCCTCCTAGGACGACCACCGCGGGTCCCCCCACAACGCGTAGCCCGCTAGAAGCCCCCCGCAGGCCCCTCACGTAGCTCGCTAGAAGCCTCCGCGGGCCCCTCGCGAAGCCCGCTAGAAGCCCCCGCGAGCCCCTCGTGTCATTTCGTCGCCTTCCCTCCTCCCCGTCGCCTATTTCGCCTCCTCGCATAGGCCGCCGCGGGCCCCTGTTAAGTCATCGTGACACTCGTCCCTCCGCCCCGCTGCCTTCGCGACGCTCTACTAGTGGCAGCAGCCCGCTAGTCCGCCGCCACCATGACGCCCTACACACAGCCGCGCTAGCACACCAGCGAAAGCCGCCGTCGCCCGCTGCCAGCAGCAACTAGACAGCTAGCTGCCTGCAGCAGCTAGCCACAAGTAGCAGCTAGCCACCAGCAGCAGCTAGCCGCCAGACAGGCAGCGCTAGCAGCAGCTCAACTGCTAGCCGCCAGCTGCAGCTAGACAACTCGACGCCAGCTGCTGCAGGTCGCTGCCCACCGCTGCAGTTCCTCGCCAGCGTACTCACCGCGGCTTACAGCCGCCACTGCCAATACTGCATCCGCCTAGCACTATCTGCAGCTCGTCATCAACTGAGCCAGCTCCACCCATAGCCAAGCTAGCCACTGCTTCAGCCGAGCTAGCCTCCACTACAGCCGAGGCAACCGCTCTCACCCGTGCCGCCCCTCGTTATATGCTGCCACTAGGTGCTTGCCACCCCTACCATTTACTGCCCGTGCGTCTTGGGCGCCGCTGCTGCCTAGGCCGCCGCCACTGCCGCCCTTGCCAGCACCACTGCTGCCTAGGCCATCACCACCGCTACTGTCAAAAGTCCCAGTCACTAGACCACTGGGATAAAAGGGCTTGTTAAGTAGCGGGTCAGTGCGCCCATAACCCCCTTAGGCTAACATGTCTGTGACCCTTCCTAGGATCAATCGGGGATCCCCAATGTAGGTCTTCTGACACCCCCCCATACAGGGAGGCCCGAGACACGGAACAACGCATTCGGCATCATGTGCGTGCACGGCGGTTCGAACCCGTGACCTTTGCTCTAATACCATGTCAAAGTCCCATTCACTAGACCATTGAAATAAAAGGGCTTGTTTCAGTAGCGGGTCAGTGCGCCCATAACCCCCCAGGCTAACATGCATGTAACCCTTCCTATGATCAATCGGGGATCTCCAGTGTAGGTCTTCTGGCAGCTACTACCTAGGCTGCTGCCGCCACTGCTTCCTAGACCGCCGCTATTGCTGCGTAGGCTGTCGCCGCCACCGCTTGAGCCGCTGCCGCTGTTGCCCCCTTTGCTGCATCTACTAACCAACCAACGAGCCCCCTACTGACAAGCTATTCTAGCAGTTGCCCGTGCAGCTCCTTGTACTATCATTCTCACCAGTTCCTGAATGTTCCAGCTCCCGCTCCTAGTCATGTTCATGCTCTTCGATATGGCCTCATCTTCGCTTCCCCAGTTCGTACTTCATTTTGATGCGGAGGACCGGGCGCTAGATTTCGGCGTGTGGCAGAGCGACGTCGCCCTGTACCTACAGACTCAGCGCCAGAATGGCGTGTACCTCTGATCTCACGTGTCCGGTGAGCTGTCTGCCCCCCCCCCCCCCCGCGCCCTCCAGCTTTCACCGATGCTGCCACAGATGCAGAGAGGCATGACCACGCCATGGCTCAAGACAGGTACGGGATCTGGGTGCCGCGCGATGCAATCGCACGTCTCACCCTTAATAGCTTCTTGTCGCCTACCGAGCGCACTCATTTTCGCCAGGGCAGGACGGCGAAGGAGTACTTTGAAGCCATCACTGCTCGTTACTCCACTCCTTCTTCTGCTACCGTAGGCCACCTCGTCATGCCGTTTCCCTTTCCTGACATGCCTACCTTCCACACTGTCACTGATCTCATGAGTCTCCTTCGTACTCTTTATGCACTTTGGCGTGACGCTTGCACTGCTGAGCAGCCCACCACGTGCCCCGCCCCCATGTATCTCACCCTTCCCCTCCTCGCGGCTCACCTCCCTGACTGCCTCGCTATTGCGCGCGACGCTCTCCTCGCCCTACACCCTAGTGAGCTGACTCCCGATCGTTTTGAGACTGGTCCCACCAAGATTGAGAGTCGCCTACGCACCATCGCTGTGACTATTGGTGAGCTGGAATCCCAGGGGTGTGCCCCTTCCCAGCTCCCTGTCTCTGCTACTTCCATTTCGGCTGTGGAGCGTGCTTCTACCATGGAGGTTGCAGTTGCTGCTGCTGCCTTGGGCGGGCGCGGCAGGCGTAGGGGTGGTCGTGGTCCAAGTGGAGGCGGAGGTGCTGGCGCGACTGGGGGAGCTGACAATGGAGGTGGTTCAGGGTTGGCCGGTGTAGCTGGAGGAGGTGCTGGCTCTGGGGGTCTGGCGGTACAGCAGCAACTGCCGCCGTCACAGCACCAGCAGCAACCGCACCAGTGACAGGCAGTGCAGCAGTGGATCTCGCAGCAGAAGTGGGGCCCTGGTGGTCCGGGGAGTGCTGGCCGCAGTGGCGGCCCTGCCAACTGGGTGTCGGGTCAGTGTGACACCGGACTGTGCAAGTACCTTCTTCAGACTAGCCTTGGCGTCGGCACCGTTTGCGGACGTCTGGACCACTCTTCGGTGCGATGCTTCTGCAGCATCAAAGGCCTCTACCGCCTGCGCTTCGACCTTCAGGCTACACTCCCGGACTGGTACTCTATGATGATGCGTGCTGTGCCTATTTTTAGTATGGACACGTGTGATGTTCATGTTGCCATTCATGCATCTGACTCTAGTGTTGTTGGACCATATTCTTAACGTGCATCTAGTTTAGAATCAGTAGCTGCTGCATGTGTAGGATCTTAAGATGTTACTAGCACAGGTGTGACCACTGCGAACGCGTCGCTTTCCTTCACGCTTAACTCCGGTGCCTCCCAGTGTTTCTTTAGGGTTTAGGGTTTAGGGTTTAGGGTTTAGGGTTTAGGGTTTAGGGTTTAGGGTTTAGGGTTTAGGGTTTAGGGTTTAGGGTTTAGGGTTTAGGGTTTAGGGTTTAGGGTTTAGGGTTTAGGGTTTAGGGTTTAGGGTTTAGGGTTTAGGGTTTAGGGTTTAGGGTTTAGGGTTTAGGGTTTAGGGTTTAGGGTTTAGGGTTTAGGGTTTAGGGTTTTAGGGTTTAGGGTTTAGGGTTTAGGGTTTAGGGTTTAGGGTTAGGGTTTAGGGTTTAGGGTTTAGGGTTTAGGGTTTAGGGTTTAGGGTTTAGGGTTTAGGGTTTAGGGTTTAGGGTTTAGGGTTTAGGGTTTAGGGTTTAGGGTTTAGGGTTTAGGGTTTAGGGTTTAGGGTTTAGGGTTTAGGGTTTAGGGTTTAGGGTTTAGGGTTTAGGGTTTAGGGTTTAGGGTTTAGGGTTTAGGGTTTAGGGTTTAGGGTTTAGGGTTAGGGTTTAGGGTTTAGGGTTTAGGGTTTAGGTTTAGGGTTTAGGGTTTAGGGTTTGCGGTTTTTTTAGGGTTTATGGGTTTAGGGGTTATTAGGCGTTGTAGGGTTTAGGGTTTAGGGTTTTAGGGTGTTAGGGTTTTAGGGGTTTAGGTTGGTTTTAAGGGTTTAGGGTTTAGGGTTTAGGGTTAGGGCTTTAATGGGTTTTAGGGTTTTAGTGTTTAGGGTTTAGGGTTTAGGGTTTAGGGTTTAGGGTTTAGTGTAGGTTTAGGGTTTCAGGGTTTTAGGGTGT
>CANJKZ010000243.1:610000-820000 GCA_947471745.1 Closterium sp. Naga37s-1
GATCACCTTCTCCACTGCACAGAGTGGCGGAGAGGTTGGGAGAAAGAGAACGGTTAGGAACGGTTGGGAACGTTTGGGAACGGTTAGGAACACAGGCTGTTGTTCCCTGCCTCTGTCGGTCTGTCTGTCTGCTTGTCCAGCTTGCTGCTGCTGGCGGGGGGTATCACCTTCTCCACTGCACAGAGTGGGGCGAGGGGATGTGGAAAGTGAGCCAAACGCAAACAAGAAACCCAGGAGGAACGGTTGGGAACGGTTGGGAACGGTGGGGACGAGAGCGTATTGTGTTCAACTGGCCTCTGACTTGACTCCTAATGGGCCCTACCTTTCCTCGCGTTGATCCCGAGGTTGCGCCTGAAGTTATTGTTAAGTTCACTGCCCTCCTCCAGCAGGTAGCAGTGGCCCTTCGTTTCGTACGCTACATTGTCCTCTATTGTCATGCTGCCCGTGGCATGAATCACCATGCACCTCTGAAGAGGGGAGGGGAAAGGGGAGGGGGAACAGAGAGAGGGGAGCAGATTGTCAAGCTTGACTACTCGCTGCCTTCCTCCAGCAGGTAGCAGTGGCCCTTCGTTTCGTACGCCACATTGTCTTCGATTGTCATGCTGCCCGTAGCATGGATCACCATGCACCGCTGTTGGCGTTTAATGGGAGAGAGGAGAGGGGAGGAGTGCGGAGAAGAGCAGAGGGAGCAGTGCCCCTTGGTCTCTCGTACGCCATGTTGTCCTCTATCGTCATGCTGCCCGTGGCATGGATCACCATGCTCCTCTGAGGATGTGTGGTAGGAGGGAGCGGATGGGAGAAGAGAAGAGAGGGGAGCAGGGAAGGGGTTGTTGAGTTCGCTCCCTTCCTCCAGCAGGTAGCAGTGCCCCTTGGTCTCTCGTACGCCATGTTGTCTTCGATCGTCATGCTGCCCGTGGCATGGATCACCATGCATTGCTGCCCGTGGCATGAATCACCATGCATTGCTGCCCGTGGCATGGATCACCATGCATTGCTGGTGGGAGTGGGAGAGAGAAGGGAGGGGAGGAAAGGCGACCAAATGTTGCTGGAACCGAACCATACCTGTCTCAGTCCCCATGTCTGTATCAGTCAAGGTTCCTGCCTCACTCCGCGAACCTGCCTCACTCCCCAAACCTGTCGCACTCCCCGTACCTGTCTCACTCCCCGTACCTGTCTCACTCCCCGTACCTGTCTCACTCCCCGTACCTGTCTCACTCCCCGTACCTGTCGGGTAAACACGATCGCGTTTTTCCGAACCACGTGACCCTGCCCATCCTGCCCGCAGATATGGAAATGCACGGGGTATTTCCCCAGTGTCCCCTGATTTCCGAGTCCTTTAAACTGCACACCCTCCAGAGTCTGCTTGGTAGGTGTCATGTAGATGATAAAATGGCCCCCGTCGAGCTGATGTGGCGCCGGCTCATTCGTCCCTTGGATGCTGACGTGGCGGTCCAGCAGCGCAACTTCCCCGAAGATTCCTACGGTGCCCATGCCCCCGTCAGGTAACACCTCCCCCTGGTGGGTGTGCCTCAGGGGGGTCTGCAGGTTGATGCGGAAAACGCCAGGATTGCTGATGTCAGCGGCAACTGGTTTTGGGAAGTCGGGGTTCAAGTGGGGTTGGGTGGGGTTGGGGGGGTTGGTCAGGGAAGGGGAGGGGGATCGAGGGATTTGAAAGGGACAAGGAAAAAAGGAAGTAGCTAGTTGTTATAACCAACAGGAGGAGAGGAGGTGTGAGTCAGGAGGAAATCAAATCACATCCGAATCTCTCTCACCTGAGGTGATCTGATGGTGCTCTGCCTCGTTCAGGTCGTTACTGGTGGAGGCCAGAGCTCGGAGGGGAGGGGATGGTGACCCAGCGGGGGAGGGGGGATGGGGGGGGAGGGTTTTCAGGAAGGAGAATTCTTTCACCTGAGGTGATCTGATGGTGTTCCGCCTCGTTCAGGTCGTTACTGGTGGAGGCCAGAGCTACAGTCATCCCTGCCGCCCATTTGCTGACGTCAGCGTCCACGAGGACGTAGCGCTGGCCGGCACTGGCCGTCTCACTCAGTCGCACCCACGAGGGCGTGTCGCTGCCGCCCGGCATGCCGTGAAATTGCACCTGCCCGCCCACCTGACATGGGGGCCACGGAAATCAAGAGGTGGAGAAGAGTAGGGAAAGAATGAAATTGGAAGAAACCGAGAAGCTACATGACGTGAGACTGCCGCCCGGCATGCCCTGCCGGCCCCACGGCATGGAACATGGAACATGGGGCATGCGGCAAGAGCACTCTTCCCCGCACCTGCCGGCCTGAGATTTTTCAGCATCAACGGCTCTTGAGACTCTTCCGCATCAACGGCTGGCGTTAGTCCCCCAAGAAGAGCCCTCAGCGTATGTTTTTTGAGAATTCGCCAAGAACATACGTTCCCCCAAGAAGTGCCCTCTCCATCCGCTACCTTTCCAAACCACCACCACCCCTCCCCCTTCCCCCTTTCTCCGCCTTACACACTCAAACCCTCCCACCCACCCACACCACCACGTACCACGATGAACGCCTTGCGTCAACAGACCACCCACCCCACCTCCTCCCCCCCTGCTCTCGGCCCCCCAGCGTACCGCAATAAATGCCTTGTGGCCTAAATTGCGAGGGTTCGCCGCATCGGCCGGCGCGAGTTTCGTCAGCACGTACGGCTTGCGGCAACTCCCCTCTAGGTTCTAAGTCAATTTCCGCACAACGTACCACGATGAACGCCTTGTGCCCTAAATCGCGGGGATTGGCCGCATCCGCCGGGGCGAGCTTCGACAGCATGTACGGCTTGCGGCTCCCCCCTCTCTAGGTTCTAAGTCTCGTGTTGCCGCATCCCACCACGGCTCACCGCATCCCACAACAACGTACCACGATGAACGCCTTGTGGCCCAGGTCGCGAGGGTTCGCCGCATCTGCCGGCGCGAGCTTCGACAGCATGTACGGCTTGCGGCTCCCGGAAAACAGGGTGAAGGTGAGGCGGCTCGAGAAATGGCGGCTCGGCTCGCCCGCCGTCAGCCGCCCCATCACGACGATGAAATGCGCGTTGACGTCGATCTTAGGGAGCGACGGGGAATCGAGAACCCTGCGGAGGGGAAAGTGCGGCGGAAGGGGCCGGAGAGAGGAGGAATAACGACAATCATATGAGCGTTGACGCTGATTCGCGGGAGCGAGGGGGAGCAGAGCACTCTGCGGAGGGCGGGGATAGGTTTGGTGAAAAGGCGGGATGGGAGAAGAGTGCAGAAGTGGGGGGAAAGATGAAATGCTGCGGATGACGCTGATTCGCAGGGGGCGACAAAAAGGGTGCGGAACCCTAAAAAGGGGGGGGTTGGGGGGAGGGTGGCGGCGGAGGGTGCGGAAAGAGACAGGACCACCACGATCTAACGCGCCTTGACGCTGATTTTAGGGGGCGGATGGGGAGAGGGGGATGGGGCGACGGGAGGACGGGGAGGAAGAGGGGGAGAGGAGAGGGGGGGGATGTGGTTGGAAGGGATGGGGTGGGGGGGGAAGAGAGGGGGTGGGTGGGGGGCGTTTGCGGGGAGCGGGAAGCGGGGGACGGGCCAGCGAGACTCACTTTAGCCAGCCCTTAACGGTGAGCGGAAGGGGGGAAGTGGTGGGGGGGGGGGGGGGGGAGAGAGGGGGAGAGAGGGGGAGAGGATGAGGGACGGTTGGGGGGAGGGGAGCGGCCGGGGGAAGCGGGGGACGGGCCAGCGAGACTCACTTGAGCCAGCCCTTGACGGTGAGCGTCTTCACGCTTATATCGGGTACGTCGAGCAGAATCGAGACGCCGCACGGGATCGTGACGTCCACCCACTTCCGCAGCCCGCGCCCCGGCACGCCCAGGAAGCGCAGCGGGCCGCCCCACGTGCGCCAATCGCTCCACCGCTTCCATCCTGGAAACGCGGAAAGTCGGGGGCGCGGGAGGGGTTAACGGGGGGAGCAGGAGGAAGAATAGGGGAGGGTGAAAGCCGGGGAGCAGGGAGAATGTGTCAAGAAGCTGGATTACGAGCGATCCGCTTCCAAAAATAACGCAATTGTTACCCTCCTCCTCCTCCCCTCTCCCCCCTCTCCTCCCACCTCTTCCGCACACATGTGCGCCAATCGCGCCACCGCTTATTTCCTCGAACGTTAGGGGGAGGTGTTGGGCGTAAGCCTCACTAGTACCACCCGCGGCGGCGCGTACCCGCGGGCTCCTGGGCTCAATTTTATAGTTGACTCAAAACCAGTCAATTCAAAACCGCGGCGACGCTTACCATAGGCTCCTGACCCGTCCGCATGGGGGCTTTTTGCGGCGCCTCAAAGATTGTCTTAGCCATGGCTGCGGGTTTGGTCATCAGCCAGCATTTTGGGAATTACTTTTGAGACATCTCAAGACCAACCTTATCTCACGTAGCCGCTGCGGCGCTTACCGTTGGCTCCGGGTGTCGTCAAGAGACCGCGAGGGGGCCTGAACTCGTCAGTGTCTCTAAACGATCCCGCGAGCTAGTGGCATCACAGGCGGTTATATCTTGAGTGACGATCTTGAGGCCCATCCGCACGGGGGCTCTTAGTGGCATCACAGGGTTTATAACTTGACAGCACCAAAAATAGGGTGTGCAGCGCTTACCGCCTGCTCCGGGTGCCGTCATGAGCCCACATGGCGGCTTGAACTCGTCCGTCGCTCTAAAGGCGGTTGCTTCCGTTGAGTCCACGTGGCACGCCGCCACGAGCGCAAGCGCGAGCGTTGCGGAGAAAAGCAGGCCGCGCTGACCAGCGGCGCGGTGTCGCTGCCGCCGCGAATTGCGCTGACTGGACACCAATCCGAAACGCCCGTCCCACATGTCGTTAAATTCTTAAAAGTGCGGCGCTAAGAATGAAATAGGTCACGAAAATGTGTGGATTAAACCTACTGGGAGGGAGCTTCAAACGCGTATTTGACTCCGACCCTAAGTTACATTAGCGGGAATCTAAAGAGGCAGTTACAAGCGATAACTACTCGATGTTGAGATGTCGGGGCGAACGAGGGAGTGAATGGTGGAAGAGTGGTCGGCGCGGCCGGGTGAATGACGCTAAGCGAATGGCGAAACGATGCGAGTAATAAATTCCTAACACTGAAGCCACTATTTTTCTCTGAACTTCCGCACGTCACGGTTCAGTCGCCGATCGAAGCGCGGACTACCACGACGAGTTTGGAGAAAATGAGTATTAGTTATTTGTGACTGCCCGCATGTGGCGGCCAATCACTCTCCCCTGAGCAGAGCCCTCAAGTTGAGGTCACTGCCGCGGATGAGACGAGGCGAGACGAGGTGAAAAGAACCAACGTGTAAACTCAAACTGCACTAGTAAGAAGAGTCTAACTAGTGTAACGCGAGGCAGTCTCCTCCAACCCTAGTCGTCGAGGGTGAACGAAGACCATCACTAATGGCTGCCTTCATTCGCGCTGACCACTGAGGAGTTGTGGCCGTGTGCTACGAGTACGACGCGAGGCGAGGCGGCGACGGAGATCGTCGTCAGACATGTGCCGTCCGTCTCATGACGAGACGAGAGAGAGTGACGCTTGGTTGCGGCGGAGCACAAAAACAGGCGGCAGTGAGCTGGCGCCAACTTGGCTCGCTACTTTTATGCTCGTGACATTGTACACTACTGTTTTGTGAACGGAACCATTGGTGTACTGTACACGGAATACAAACTGTAGAAGTAACTAGGCATGTGTCCACAAAAATCTACTGACATAACTCTGGAGGGGGTTGGTTTGGCTTCCCATTTACGTTGGACGTGGGGGCGAGGATCTGTCACAGCAAGCAAGATCGCTGCGGCAGCAAGCAAGAGCAACGGGAGGATGGGAGGAACAGAAACAACGGGAGGAAGAAATGAGGAAGGTTTTGAGTGCAACCAGGGAACGGTAAAGATATGTGCACAGAGTTCACTGCTTTGCTGTACCTGATTCTTTACCGTCGATCTCAGGCAGATGGCGACGCGATGCGATGAATGAATCTAGGTAGGAAAGGGAGAATTTACGGCGGTACGGCGGCGATAGCCGTGGTGCCGCGCCTGCTGGAAAAGCTTGAGTTCGGTATACATTGATTGGCGAAATAAAGAATGCCCTCGCAGGCCACCGGCGAGTTATTGTAGAGAGTTACAGATCAAACCACTCTGGAAGCGACAAACGACGAGCCGAGTTGACCATGCCGCGAGCGACTCGCACACTTCGCATTTGGAAAGACATGAAGAGGCGCGCTTGAGAAATTTCAGGTAAACGAGGGGTTTGAAGCACGGGCAGATAGTATGTGGAGGGATGCCGCGCTCGCGGGCAGATTATTTGTATTTGTGGACTTTCTCGATTAGCAATCATCCTGTCCCCTAGACGGTACATTGAAGAAGATTCAGAGTTACCGCGATGCGTGCTCCGGAGCGCACGTCTGGTACCCCCGCAAGCCAGACGAAGCACGTCCGAGAAGGTTCGAGGTTCGGTATCTAAAACTTAATAGCCAGGCCTGCAATAGTTGGTTTGGCGGGAACTGATAGGCCTTGTACACTTGGTTCGGGGCTACAGCGATGTCCCTTGACTTCTCTGCGTTCGTTTTAGGTCGACACTATCTTATCAGCCAGTCTAACTGCCCAGAGTCTAAACTTTCAGAAGTATCCTGCTTTGTACAACCTGACAGTTTGTCTGCTGCTTTCTGAAGAAAAGTGATTCTGAACAACATCAAGCTCAAGGGCATTATGGCGCGTAACCATTTGCTTTTGGCTAAAGTTGTGTGTTTTTCTCCGAATGGACGGTAAACGAACGGTAATTGAACGGTTTCATATAACCTGTATTTTCTTGACAAACCGTATTTCCAAAAAGTTCCAACCGGTTCCGTTTCGTGTGCGACGTCGCACGGTTATTCGCAAGCTGAGTTGCGAGTCTCAACAAATGCAGTAACGTCAAAATCGCACTGACGGTTCAAAATGGTTACGCGCCCTTAGAATCCATCTACCTATTCACCTCACTATAATGGAATGGGAAGCGGAAGATTTCAGCACATGCAGACAATCTCCAACCCCTGCAGAAGCATGTCTTGTTGTGCTTTGGTAAGAATGTAGTAGCATTGGATAAAAAATGCCAAGAAGTCATGCGTACACTGGCTCTCGTCAGTCAGCTAAGTTTCTGCTTCTTTATAGAAACACTCACGGGCAAATAACGAGTAAATGTATGGCACCAAATAAAGCAAGCTAAAATTACCACATTCACGGTAAGGAACACAATACCAGCAACCCAAAGGGGAAGCATGCAAGAATACCCCCCAAACTCAAGGTTATACGCCCACCAGAGCCAGTACGACTGGCCGGCAAGCCACAGAAGAAGACAAAGTCCGCCGTAACTTTGGAGGCGGAGAGAGGTGAAGGGAAGGATGAGCGGAAGGAGGAAGAGGAACCAGACAAAGTACTGTGAGGTTATCACCTGGGAAAAAGGGGGAAACGGGAGGGGGGAAAGGAAGGGGGAAGAAAAATGAGGGAAGCAGGAATGGGGTGGGGAAGGGGAAAAGGGAATGGGGAAGGGCAGGGTGATGATGAGATGATGATGAGATGCAGTTGTCTATTGTACCTTATTCAGGCGCGTAACACACACGTACCTTATTAAACGCGACCAAGGTAAAGAGGCAGAAGGGAAGGACCTGGTAGAATTTGATGGAGAAGGTGAGCTGCAGCAGTCCATTGTTAAAGCCACACAGAACATATCTTACAGACGTACCTTATTGAACGCCACAAAAGCGAACGTCTGTGCAAAGAGGCAGAAGGGAAGGTCCTGGTAGAATTTGATGGAGAAGGTGAGCTGGAGCAGCCTAGTGTACCTTATTTGGCACGTAACACACGTACCTTGTTGAAGGCCACAAAAGCAAACGTCTGTGCAAAGAGGCAGAAGGGAAGGTCATGGTAGAACTTTTTGGAGAATGTGAGCTGCAGCAGCAGCTGTGGCAGGAATGAGAGAATCCGGTCTGTGACAGATGGCGCTCCCTGATTGGTCATCTGGCATGAAGCGGAGAGCGGAGAGATACACAGCGGAGACACATGGCAGACCATGAGTTCAGGCACAAGACATGACAATGCTGTGAGGAAGATATGGCATGAGCATCTAAAGCATTAACCTATTTATTTATTTATTTTCACAAAAATCATACCAGGTATATTGCGTAGAAGTGAGTTGAGAAGTTGTGGCGGTGGTCCGACCGGGACGCATGGTACAGCAGCGACTCGTTAAGAAACCGATCCCCGTACAGTCTCCAGCACAGCGCTGTAACGAGGATGAAAGTTCCGCCCGAGACCACGCCAAACTCTACCGGCAATTGAAGGCCCTTGACAAGACGAGACAGTGAGCTGTTTGTAGCAGCAGTGGCAGCTACTTTTTGTCCTGACTTGGAGCTGGCTGTAGCAGCAGCTGTAGCAGGAATGGAGGAATTAGGTGATGAGTTGGCGATTTTGGTACTATTGTTATTTGTAGCAGGGCTGCTGTCACTGGGATCGTCATGGTGTGAGCTGCTTCGAAGCGGATAGGTGTGGAATAGGTACAGGACGAAGGGAAGAGCGTAAATTATCGGGTAGACTCGGAAGTGCACCACGATGCCGAACCAAAAAGCAGCAGATTTGATATGTCCTGCCCGGGGAAGGGGGAGGGGAGTGGGGAGGTAGGAAGTGAAGGGGAAACAGGAGAGGAGGGGAAAGGAGAGGAGAGGAGAGGAGAGGGAAAGGAAACGATAAACTATGTGAGATAATGATTCTCCCTATTCGAGATCCACGCACCTTCACAATTCTCAAAAGAGAGAACAAGAACAGCATACCCTGCAGCAGTCCCAGCAGCACTTGGAGAATGAGAGCAGCAGCCAGGGCATCACAGTAACACAGTTGTCCTTTTTCCGGATTCTAACGTGAGTCGTCTCGTCTGTATGAAATCCTTCTCCCTTCTTTAACAAAACACTAATACAGACATACCCTGCAGCAGCCCCAGCAGCACCTGGAGAATGAGAGCAGCAGCCAGGGCGTCACAGTTGCCTCTTGTAGCGATGGTGACTGTGAAGGGGTTGAAGAGCCACGTGGCAGCACACAGAACTGCCACGCGGTCAGAGATGCCACGTAGGAGCAGGAGTGATCGAATCTGATGGCCCACCAATAGATCTGGCAAAGAAAGGAAAACCAAGGAAGGGAACGCACGACTGAATTCGTGAGAAATGCTTCACTAAATGTTTGACTAGCTCCCTAACTGAATACCGAAGTGAGAGAATGCTTGACTCAATGCTGGACTGATTACCCTGAAGGAATACCTGTCTGAGTGCCTAACTGAATGTTGAACTGATTGCCTGACTGAAAGCGTGACTGGGTCTGACGTTTTTTTTTTTCTAATAAATCTGACTCAATGCCTGACTGCACTTCCTCACGGAAGGCCTTATTGTGTGTCTTTCGAATGCCTGACACAGACTTCTAAAGAATTCGTTTTAGAATTCTCAAAAACCGAATGCCTTACAGATGCATCACAGATGCACACACAAAGGGCACAATACCCACCAGCTGCATCAGCTGCACCCGCTGCGGAGGGAAGAGAAGATTTACCTAAAACCTGTGTTCCCATATCAACTCACCCGCTGCAGAAAACAGCAGCTTTCCCCAGAGGCGGTGAAGCAGCACGTTCGGCACGACGATCCATGCGAGAAGCGGCGAATAACGGTACGTGTAACGCTCGTACGGCGAACGACCTAGGGTTACCAGCCGAGCCGCGTCCGTGAATACCAAATAGTCTACATCCGTGTATTTAACCTCCAAATACGCGTCCTCCCACTCGCCGAAGAGTATCATGAGTAGTCGCGCGACAGCGGAGAAGATTAAGAGGCTCCGCCATGACAGGTCCATCGCGGGAACGCGAACCGGCGAAACTGGAAGAGGTTCACACTCGGGTAACCCGATCACGAATTACATTTTTTCCAGGACATATTCCAGCGAGAAACAGAGCTTGGAGATGAACGGATTTCCGGTTAATATATCTCAGCGGACAACCGAGTCCGCCCGGGGGAGCTCGCTGCCCGCGGGCAAAAAAAATAAAACCCTATCGGGCATGCATCCGGTCAGGGAGGCATCAACCCTAAACACAGGGAGGCATGGATTTAGGGTTGATGCCTCCCTCGGATGGCATGCCATCCGATAGGGTTTTAGTTTTTTTCTGCCCGGGGCAGCATGTCGTCAAGTCGTCAGAGGGTCGTCAGGCTTGACGACCCATTTCCGCTGAGATATTCCGAATAAATTCGCGGCAAAAAAAGCGGGAAAAACAAGAATTGATTTCCACGGTTCAGAGCGATCTAGTAGACGCCTAAAACGGTTGAGTGGGTTAAATATCGAACCCGGACACATCCCAGCGATATGTAAAGCATTTCGAGAAACGACATCGTAACACAAAGTTCGGCAAGCAGTTTATTGAATGGCTCGCTAAGGATAAACTTCGTATATTTCTTCAACCGTTACATTGCAAACTGCATTTCTAATTCAAACAAGCAGCACCAACAAGCAGAATTGCCAACCATACCCTATGGCCCGGCGAGTCATTTTCAACTCCCATCCCGTCAACCTCTTTACTCCTTGGCAGCAGGGGCGGTAGCGGGCTTGGCCTGCGACGCCCTGGAAGCCCTCTTCTTGGCCAGGGACTCCGACCGCCTCTCCCTCTGCTCCTTGATGCGCAGCGCCAGCAGCTTCTGGTAGTCGGCGGCGGCGGACTTGGCCTTGGCGACGCGCTGCTTCTTCTCTGAGAGGCGCGCGCGCTTGCGCTGCAGCTTCAGGGGCGTCACCAGCCGCTGGATGTTGGGGCCCTTGCTCTTCTTCTTGCCTGAATAAGGGGAAGGGGTTGGGAGGAAGGACGAGGGAGAAACAGGGGTGGGCATGCAGGGCAACAGAGCTTGCGCTGCAGCTTCAGGGGGGTCACCAGCCGCTGGATGTTGGGGCCCTTGCTCTTCTTCTTGCCTGGAGGGGGGGAGAAGATGCGGGTGTCAGAGGGAGGGTGGGATGGAGAGTGGGAGAATCAGGGGTAGACATGGAGGAGAACAGGGCTTGCGCTGCAGCTTCAGGGGGGTCACCAGCCGCTGGATGTTGGGGCCCTTGCTCTTCTTCTTGCCTGGAGGGGGGGAGAAGATGCGGGTGTCAGAGGGAGGGTGGGATGGAGAGTGGGAGAATCAGGGGTAGACATGGAGGAGAACAGGGCTTGCGCTGCAGCTTCAGGGGGGTCACCAGCCGCTGAATGTTGGGGCCCTTGCTCTTCTTCTTGCCTGGAAGGGGGGGGGAGGTGGGTGGGTGTGTGAAATTGGGGGTTAAGAGAGGAATGAGGGGGGTGAGCGTTGCCACCAGGGGCTGGATGTTAGGCCCCTTGTTTTTTTTCTTGCCTGGCAACCAGGGGTGTGGGAGAGCGGGGGGAAGAGGGAAAGGGAGGGGAGAAGGAGGCTGAAAGAGGCTCCAAGGTGTCTTTTCATCTCATTACATCCTTCATATTGTCCTCCTCTGTATTCGGGTATCATGCTCATTACACTCACTCTCCTCCTCTAGACACTCATTGGATTCTTGTCACACTCCCGTTACAATCACATTCGCTCCTGGTACAGTCAACCATCCCCGACACACGCATTCCCGTCAGTCACCCCCTCATCCCCGACTCGTTATACGCACCCTTGGCGGTGGTGTACTTGCGGCGGTACGTGTTGACATACTTGGTCACATCGTCCTCCTTGCTCAGAGCGAACAGCTTCCGGATCTTGGACGCCCTCTTGGGTCCGCGCATGCGCGGCTTCTCAGTGTCAGTAAGGCCGGGGAGATGGTTGTCGCCTGATGCCCATGGGGGCCAGGAAGAAAGGGATTGGGGGGAAGGAAAAGGAGGAGAGTGTTGGCTTTCGGATCTTGGACGCCCGCTTGGGACAGCGCATGTGCGGCTTCTCAGTGTCCGTCAGACCGGGGAGATGGTTGTCGCCTGATTGGGATAGAATGGGAGGGGTTGGCTGGGGAGGAGGATGAAAGGGGAGAGGAATAGGAGCAGGGGAGTGTGAAGGGAAGAGCGAACAGCTTTCGGATCTTGGGCGCCCGCTTGGCCCCGTGGAGACGCGGCTTCACAGTGTCCGTCAGACCAGGTGACTTTTGAGTCGACTCAAAAGTCACTTCGGATCTTGGGCGCCCGCTTGGCCCCGTGGAGACGCGGCTTCTCAGTGTCCGTCAGACCAGGCAGGTGGTTGTCGCCTGATGGGGGAGGAGGGGGGGAGGGGGGGGGGAAGAGGGGGGAAGGAGGAAGGAGAAGCAAGGAAAAGGAGGGGAGTGTTGGCTTTCGGATCTTGGACGCCCGCTTGGGACCGCAGAGGCGTGGCTTCTCAGCGTCCGCGAGACCAGGGAGATGGTTGTCGCCTGATGGGGGGGGGGGAGAGGAGGGAAGGGGAAGGATGGTGTGTGTGGGGGGGGGGGGGGGGAGGGGGGGGAGGGGTGGGGGTGGAAAGGGAGAAGGTTACGCTTTTTGAAGGGCGGGTTCCTAACTCACCCAGCTTCATAACCACTAGTATATGTGGCACCGGCAGGACCTGGCTTACTTCACATGTTAAAACCCGTGGGCCAAGAAGTTCAACGTTAGGAAGCTTGGTTAGGGCGAGCAATACAATTGGCCAAGATTTTGGGTGCGAGGGCCAAACTCAACCGAGGTTATGAAGGTTGAACCAATTTGGGCTTTCTTGGCCCTCTAAATCCACAAAATTAAAAAGGCAAACGTACAACTTACCCTGCTACAGGTTCAGCACCTACAGGTTCTCTGAATCCCCGAATTAAACAGGGCGTCCGCGCAACTTACCCTGCTTGACGATGACCAGGTTCAGCACAGACAGGTCCTGGCTGACTCCACATGTGTAAAATACAAAGATCCCCAATAAAAAAAGGGCGTACGAACAACTTACCCTGCTTGACGATGACCAGGTTCAGCACAGACAGGTCCTGGCTGACGATGCACCCGCGCACCGACTTTCTGCGCCGCTCCCCGTTGCGCCGGCCGTGGCCGCGGAAGCAGGGCACGCCTGATCGGGGAGAGGGGGAAAAGGCAGGCGAAGGGCGGGTGAGGGCGTTGGGGATAGGGAGGCGGAGGAAGAGGGGGGAGAGGGGAGGAGGGAAGAGCGGAAGGAGAGGGGTGATTTGAGTCGACGAATTGAACCAAAGCAACTTTGAATGAGGTTGTTGGGGGGGGAGGGGGGGAGATAGGGGGACGAGGGGGTAAGGTATAGCGAAGAATGTGGCTTAAACGAGGGGGTGAGTGTAGCGAAGGCGGCTAGAGCGCAACATCGTGGCTCAATTTTGTGCTAGAATCAGAACTTACCCCTGTGCATGAGGATTTGGACGCGGCCGGGTGTGAGAACACCTTGCTTCATGCGGAAACGACTTCGCGTTACGAGCAAAAACTGGAACCACCCTCACATATGTGGGCTAGAATCGGAACTTACCCCTGTGCATGAGGATTTGGACGCGGCCGGGTGTGAGAACACCTTGCTTCATGGGGAAACCCTCCTTGTCGCACCCTCCCTTGATCTTGAACACGTACCCCTTGAACTCCTGATGGTGAGGAGAGGGGGAAGAGGGAGAGGAAAGAGGGAATGAGCAAGGACGCACGATGTGTTTGGCCGACTTAAAAACATGGCCGACTTAAAAACTTGATTAAAAAAACGTATCCCTTGAACCCCTGTTATAGTCGCGGTTTGTGGTGGTGAGGAGCAGGGGACGTGTGGGGGGGAAGGGGGGGACGGTGCGGGAGTGAAATGAGGGAGTGAAGGTTATTCGAGACAATAACTATGAAATCAGGGAGTGAAGGTTAATTGAAACAATAACTATAAATGAGGGAGTGAAGGAAAATAACAGGGTTATCGATCTGAGGCCCTGCGGCTGGAACCACTTACAGAGCCGAGGGAGTCGCCGCTGACCTCCTGTGCGGAGGTAGATAACGAAACTAAGAAATAACAGGGTTACCGATCAGACACCCGGAGGCTGGGACCACTTACATCGCCGAGGGTGTCGCCGCTGACCTCCTGAGAGATTCTCTTGTCGAAGAACGCACGCCTGCACGCCACGTGGATCGATAGGAGAAACCGTATTAGACTCTCTCAATAACGGAAAAAAATCCTCGAATGGGCAACAGCAGAAGGGAGGGCAGATACACGGAGTGCTCCAGCAGTGTATTCTCTAGACTACTCAGAAGTCACCCGTACTTGACCGGCGGGAATCCCCACGCCTCCATCGTGCAGTTACGTGTGATTCGCTATAAGGTTAACAGAATATACTCGGTGCAACAAGAAGCTACACCCTGGATGACCGATACAAGCTGCGTACAACGCGTCGACGCCAGATGGAACTTCACTTTCAGAAACTTTCCGGTCACCACGATTTTGGAGAATCCTCAGCAATCACCAGCACTACTCAGTCGAACAAATTCAAGGGTTGCCACACCCTAAACGAAGAATCTCGTCGCTGAAGCCTCTGTAACACTGGTCGCGCTTCCCAGACTCCGCTCCTACACTGCTCTGGTTATCCTTCCCATATAGTCGCAATAATATGACTTATGGGGCGCCTCAAAAGTCGTTAAGCTTTTCCCAGAGCCCGCTCCTGCACTGCTCTGGTTATGCTTCCCATAGAGTAGTCGCAATCATATGACTTATGGGGCGCCTCAAAAGTCGTTTAAGCCTCAATAATACCTCAATAAGCTTTTCTCAGAGCCCGCTCCTACACTGCTCTGGCTATCCCCCACAGAGAGTCGTCGCAATACTTCCGCTGACGGATACGAGATCTCCAAGACTGTATCTCCGTTGTCTGAATCCGGCCGACGGTCAGGCTAAACCTAACGACCAAGGGACCAATCGAAGAAGCGGAAGGTCGCATCTAGCTGCTGAACCCGCGCCGCTGCTGACCAGGAAGCAAGCTACCATCGGTGATGAACGCTTTCTACCTTTACACCTTAATATCAGGATCCGAGCCGCCTGTAAAATGTTATTTTGACACAAAAAACGTTGAAGGGACTTACAGCTTGAGATCGTCATCGATTTCGACCTTCTTCTGGCACCCCGTGGTGGGGTTGGCAATGTTGAGCTGCAGATCAAATCAAATCACAGAACGGATACGAAACATCGTCAGTGAAGCTCACATGCAAGAAAAAGGAATTCTACGCTGTAGGATTGGCGTCATTGCGTGGAGAAACTGAGAAACGACGGCTGAGTGCAAAATCGGGGAGCCGAGAACGCGTTCTGGTACTAATTGAGACACGGGAAGACGAGAAATGGGAGGAAGGACGCGGGGAAGGGTCGGACGCGAGGAAGGGTCGGACGCGGAAGACGAGGTGAACGGGCCGGAACTAATTGATAGGAGAGGTTTTTGGGATTCTCGAAAAGCTATTCCGTACGATTCAACAATCTCGATGGCAACGGGCTAAGGAGCTAGTACAAGGAGCGCAATTACGATCCTACGAATCCGCCGTGTTTCGCGCAGGATTTAGCAACCCTAAACGCGGCTCACCTTCATGGTTGCGGAGCTCAGGCGCGAGGGAGGCGAGCGAGAAAAGGGGAAGGGAAAGGAAAGAGCAGAATAAAGTAGGTTTAACTTTTAGGGTTTGAGGGGCGCGAGGGAGCAAGGGAATGAGCGGGTGGAAAGGGGGGGACGGGGAAGAAAGGTGAAAAATGGAGGGAACGGCGGAGAATGTATAGGCGGAGTGGTGGGGGAAGGCGGGGAGGCACGAAAATGCGGTCATTTGGCGGGTGACGACTCGGTGAAAAGAGGGGAAGGGGGAAAGGAGAATGTGGAGTATATACAAGATTCATATGAGATATATTCATGTACATTATGGAGATTTTGGCCTGGGCTGGAATTTGTTCACGACAGAGGAAACGCAATGCCTCGAAATCGAACCTCCGCGGTGTAAGGCGCGGGAACCTCACGAAATGGGTACACTTTCGCCACACGGTCGCACCCGCCATGTTGTGCGAAACAACAAAGCATATCATCGCCGTCCACTTCACATAATGCAACAGTTTTCGTGCCAGCCTGTCAGCAACACCACAATGTCGCCCGCGGCGCATAGAATTTGATTTGAGAACCACAACCCGGCGAGTCGCGCCGAATTTCGACTTTGCCAATGGCGCCACGCGCTGCGTTGCAGGAGCATTTCAATTTCGACATGCCAATCTCGCCATTGCTCCCATTGCCAACAAAACGTTCTATAATAGTATTTTATCGTTCTGAAACGCAGCTACTCTAAAAAAATCGTCATAGCGGGCACTCCATTTCTGGCGCCAACGGTGCTTGCATGGTCTTCCTCACCCACATCTTCCTCCCCCGCTCACCCGAGCGTGTCGGTCGGGTGTTGGAAGAAGAAGTGGAGACAAACAAGAACCCTGTTTTTCTCTAATCTGGTACCCAAGCCTGTGTGCTCAGCTCACCCTGCTGTACGTCATATTCAAAAGTGATCAAAGATAGAAACCGACTTCAGACGTCTTCAGACGTCCTTAGATGGTCTGAAACAGGTGAAATGTTCAGTAGTTCGGCTGCTGACTCAGTGAATTTGCTGCAGCTTTTACGGTGCCTTCACGATAACATTACCTCGCCATGGTTTGTTTTCCTCCGGTATTTTCAGTGTTCCGTACTCGACATAGCCCTCAGCATAGTTCGCAGTGTAACTCTCAATATCGTCGCGCTCATTATAGATTCCAGTATTCAACGGCCAGATTATCAACTCGTTTCATGTACAGTCAAGCCATGTATAGCAGTACGAACGTGTTTCCGTTTTTGCTACTCGCCCTTCTCCCAACCGCGCTCCTCCCTTCCGCGTTTGCCGGCTCGTGTCCCGCTTTCGTTGGCGAGAAGGCAGCATGCGGCGCCGCGACTTGCGGCCGTTACGTCTTCAAGGGCGCGTTCGCAAACAGTCGCAGTGATGTCGCACAGTATCGAGTGCGAGCCGCGCGCGACGGTTTGCGACTCGGACGACGTGCTGCGCCTGCCGACTGCTGTCACATGTGTCGCCAGCAGCCGCAGTGCAGCTACTGGAACTTCCTCGCAAGTTCCGGCATTTGTTACCTGTACACCAGCGGGATTTGCGCCGCAAATAACGGAATACGCAGCGTCTACTCTCCCAGGGAACCCGATTCATAGTAAGCTGCAACCTTGTACGTCTTCGCGATTAAGTCTCGAGCAGCCGTTAGTTGTCAACATTCTCCTTTCCTTCCTGAGAACGCGACTGTTACTACCTTTATAACGACGCGCCTGTCACTACCTTCTTATGAACACTCCTGTCACTCCTTCCTGAGTTTCCTCCTCCTTGTCCTCTATTTCTCAATTGTAATTTGATTTGCTCCTTGGCAGTGTGGGCGGTCGATGCAGCTGGCACGGGCAGCAAGAGTACAGATACCAAGGTGAGGCGGCTAATAACGGGTATATGGTACAGGTTTCTGAAGCTGCTTCCCGCCTTCTTGAACCTTCCAAACCTTCCCTTCCCCCACGCCCCTTCCCCTCCCCTTCCTACCTCATTCACTCCTTCCCGGCCCGACTTCTCGAGCGGAAACCGCTCCCTTTTGCGCGCCCCTACCAACAGCTCCGCCCAACCTCCTTCCGCTTTGTTTCCAAATCTCGCCTTCCCCTCCCCCTTCTGCCGCTTTTACAGTAGAGGCCGCTCCCCCCACGCGCCCGTACCAGCAGTTCCGCCCGACGTCATTCTGCCTCGTCTCGGACTCGCGCCTGCACACTTCCCCCCCATCACTTCCAGACCTCCGCTGACACTCCCCCTCCGCCATCCTTTCCCTTCCTCTCCCCCTCCCCTCCCCTTACAGCGGAGGCCGTTCCACCCGCGCGCCCCTATCAGCAGCTGCGCCCGACGTCATTCTGCCTCGTATCCGACGCGCGCCTGCACATCAACATGCGCCTCACGGGGTACCTCGATAACAACCGCTCCGATATAATGGCTGCGCTCGTGGCCGGCGCTAAAGTGCGCACGTGGATCAGGTGAGCTTAGGAGGGTGGGGAAGGGTTGTGACAACCTCCATAAAGAAGCACTCATAATCAGAGTCGAAAGTGTAACCTCCTCTCAGTATCTAGCTTCAGCTTTTTGAACAAAAATTGTTGTAACCCTCTGTTAACGATAGTACCCTCATTTTTATCGCGTACTTTCGTTCCCTCCAATCAGGGAGCTTGGATTCATATGGTGGGCCAATCAGGCAGGCGGAGGCGGAGCGCAACATTCCCTTCGGCTGGTCGCGCGGCGCGGGCCGAAGCAGGAGCGCGGCGACGGGTTCATGGGGCGGATCGAGGTGGATGGAATCGCGGTTCCGCGACTGGGGGTGAGTGTTAATTAGTATCTTTAGTGGAAGGCGTACCTTTTGGAAACTCAGAAAGGCATATTGAAATTCGGGAAAATTCGCGGAAAACAGCTTCTTGTAACGGTGCCTAAGAACTCAGATTCGACCTTCTACATTTATTCAACCAACTTCCCCCTTCTCTCTTTCTTCCGAACCCCGCTCTATGCCCCCACTGCAGCTGAATGACGAGTTGAGCCTGTTCGAAGGAGAAGGCACCGTGACTTACGCACGGCAGGAGAGGAGCGGCAACTACGACGTGGATGTGTACTCCCTCAAGCTGGCAGGGCTGCTGGAGGTGGGTGGTACACTGTGCGATACACTCATATTACTATCAATACACTCTGGGAGAGGAGTGGCAACTTCGACGTGGATGTGTACTCTGTGAAGCTCGCAGGGCTGCTGGAGGTGGGTCGCTATGATACACTCATAATACAATTGGTAGACTGTGTTATACACTCATATTACTATCGATACACTCTGGGACAAGGAACCGTAGGAGAGGAGCGACAAGTATGAGGGGGATGGGTATTCCGTCGAGCTCGCAGGGCGGCTGGAGGTGCACCTGATGCTGGACCTTCTGAGCATCCTGTAGCGCCGAATTTCCTCTTTTGAGGCGTCTCAAAAGCCGTTTTGAGGCACCTCAAAACTGGAGGTGCACCTGATGCTGGACCTTGTGAGCATCCTATAGCGCCGAATTTCCTCAGGAACTCCCTCTGTTTCCTCCCCTGGGCTCCATCTTGCAGGCAGAGGTCCGGCTCCGGCCAGCCCACCCATTGCTGCAAGAGGGGGAAGATGCCGAGGTGCACCTGATTCTCATCATACGCCGCGAGGGAATATCTGCCACGCGTGCATTCCCTCCCTCTCGCGCTCAATCACGTCTGTTTTTGTCCCTCTGATCCCAATCTGCCAGGCAGAGGTCCGGCTCCGGCCCGCCCACCCACTGCTTCAAGAGGAGGAGGACGCGGAGGTGCACCTGATGCTGGACCTTGGGAGTATCCGGCACTCGTGTAACTCCTTCCTCTCGCCTTGGAACCCTACTCTTATTTCCCCTCTTGTCCCAATCTTTCAGGCGGAGGTCCGGCTGCGGCCAGCCCACCCATTACTTCAAGAAGAGGAGGACGCGGAGGTGCACCTGATGCTGGACCTTGGGAGTATCCGGCACTCACCCAGGGTGCATGGCGTGGTGGGGCAGGCATACAGAGCTGAAGGGTGAGTGTCGGATCAAGCAGGAGAGGGGTGCGGGTGGGAGGAGGAGGGAGGATGAGGTGAGCGGACCTTGGGAGTATCCGGCACTCGCCCAGAGTGCATGGCGTACAGAGCTGAAGGATGAGTGTGGGAGCAATGGGATGAGTTGGGGAGGGGAGTCTGGGGAATGGGGAAAGACGGGAGGGTTGAGGTGAGCGCGCCGTGGAAATATATGCTCCACCCTAGAGTGTGCATGGCGTAATGGGCAGGACAAGTGAAACCAACCTTGGAAGTATCCGGTACTCGACCAGTGTGCATGGCATGGTGGGACAGACATTCCTCTCTAGTGCTGACAACTTTGTTCCCTCCTGCTGCTCTTCCCTCACCCAACCTTCGTTCCCAACCTGTGCAGATCAAATCACGACCTCAACTATGCCATCCTGGCAAATCTCATGACTAGTGCCCAATCAGTTGCTGATGACGTGTCACCGGGTGATTGCTCACCAGACTTGTATGCACCAGGAAGTGAGATCGAGGGCACAGAAGGTGAGACTGACAGCTTTAGACGGAGTGGTGAAAAGAATAATGATGTGGAGAGTGGTGGTATTGGCAGGATAGATGCATATTCTGGTGGTTCAGGAGAGTTCCCATTAGAAGGTGGAGCAGAGGACTACATTTCGTCGTCCGTTGTATCCCCCGACTGTCATGTAGCACAGTATAGACGCCCAGATGGGGCTATTTTTGTTTATAGATGAAGATTAATTACTGATAGATGGAATATGATCAATTTCCAACCCTGAAAATATCATGTCTGGTTTACTAGTGGTGTTGCTCACAACATACAAGGCGTATAATGATGAGCGAAGGGCCCACAACAGTAAATATCGGGTAAATGTGATGCTATAGCAAGTACAGATCCGCCTTGTTCGCGGTGTGATCACCACGTCACTGCTCACATTGCTGACATAAGCAGTGTGAAGGATTTGGCCCATTGAGCTTCCAATCTCTGATCTGCTCGGCTTGGCGAAGGACATTCGGGATTACGACGCTTTCGTGCGTTGTCGCGCACAGCGCTGCGAAGCGTTTCCATGGTCCACTAAATCCGTTCCACGCCATTGACGCCTCTCGCCACCGCAGCAATGCTGCCATGGTGGCGCCCGCCCCAAGAGATCCAATCAGCTTTGGTTTTCGGGGGCTCCGACCAAAGCTAGATCAAGCAACACGACCAATTATCTGGGCAAAATTGCGCGACGCGCCGGCGCGCGAACTTCTCTCAATCCCATCGACCAAGCTCGCACCGCAGGTAGGGCGACCGAACCTCGTCCAAATGGATCGACCTACATGCGATTCTACGTTATTTTCATGCCGCGGAATATTTATATAACGTTACAGGTGCAGTTATGATTAACGGTCAGAATTGTGAAATTACAGCATGGGGTTTCGATTCTTTCACCAAAGACAGATGTTGCGACGTGTTACGTCAATTCAGTCTGGTCGCGCCGACAAGGCTTGTCTTATGCTCATTTTGTTAGGTCTTGTTTTTTATACGGTGTAAAACAAACTAAAACCCCTAGGGAGCCAGGCACCGCTTTCAAAGCATCAACCCTAAACAACTTGCAAGCTCCCGTGTTTAGGGTTGATACCTCCCGAATTGCACCACATTCGAGGCATCAACCCTAAACACCTTGCCATCCGTGTTTAGGGTTGATGCCTCCCGAATTGCGTTCCTGTATTTCGGGGTTTATTATTTGTCGGCCCCAGCTTAGATTTAGTGCTCCATAAATGTTTCTTTTTAAATAGAAGGCTTTTCACTATATCAAGGATACAGCAAAAGGGGCCACAGTCGTAACTGTTGTGGGGAGGGGGGCAATTTGCACGATAATGAGAGAGCCGCCCCTCGTATGCAGCTACGGTGGTTTGTATCTGGCCCTCCGGTCCGTCCAGATCGACAAGAAATCATCTCGCCACGTCAGATTGCTGGCCACCCTCGTGCTGGCGTTCTCCAACGCTGCAACTTCATCACTGGCCAGATGTCTCTTGGCCACGTGCTTCTTCTTAATCCACGCCCTCCTCCGCTTGATGCCTTCATAGGTGCGCGCATGCAGGCAGAATGCCGTCGCAATTCTCCGCATCACTTTTCTGCACTGGAACCTCTGCCCCCTGAAAACCGCGTTACAGCGCTCCACCCAAATCTGATGAAACGTGATAGCCGACACAGTCAGTTCCGGAAACCCGGAAGCAGTCCCCCCGCGCTGGAATAGCAGGTCGCCAAGTGTCCTCGCATTCCGCGCAGGGTTAAACCAACGAATCGCATCCTTGAGAGCCCCCACCACAGGCTGGATGACTCGGCAGGAGAACAGTGCATGATCCACCGACTCCGCCTCCCCGCAGTGTGGGCATTTCGCCCGCTCCCCCAGGAACTTCAGACGGTCCCCCACCTGCAGATTGAAGCAGTGGGCGCGCAGCAGGACGTCCCGCGCCCTTGCAGGGACCACGTGGGAGTCTCTGCGCGCGATCACCCGCTTCCAATCAATCTTCTTTCCCCATAGCTGCTCCCACTCTGCACGACGAGGCAGCTTGTCCGGCTGCTTACGCCCCATCCCCAGTCCCACTCTCAGCTGCTTCAGTGAGGCCGCTAGCTTGTCCACACAGAGCTCCGACTTTAAAAGTCTGCTGCGCGGCTCGCCCAGCTCCCCGTTCACCTCGTCCCCCAACACCGCCATCGGCGTAACCTCCGACACAGATAGTGTCTTAACCCTCGCTCCCTCAGGCACGGCCCACGTCTTCCCATCTTCGCGCAGGCTCAGCTTTTTACAGTAAAGCAGTCTGCCGAGGGCCCTTTGAATCCGCCACATCTTCGCCCCTCTCGCCGTCGTTCTCACCACCGTTGTGGCTCCCGCCACTTCCTCCGATGTGAGCGGTTTCAGGATCCGCTCCTTCCAGTCGTCGCTTAGTGCCTCCCTGACCGCCATAGCTATTTCCGCTGCCTGCTTGCTGCCTAGGTCCCGTGCCAGCAGTTCTACCGACTTCCAACTTCTGGTGCCATCTGCCCATTTCATGAGCAGGTCCCCCACCATGATCTCGTGAAGACATTCGTCTCCTTTGCGCCGTCCGAAGGGGTAACTGCCGTCACGCAGGATGTGCTTGTTGAAGAGCACCCGTTCCATCTCAATGTCCCATCTGCTCCCTACTGTCAGGTTCCTGACAGCTGGCGACGCCATCGCCGCTGCCGTGATTGCCTTCCACTGTTCACTTCCCGTGCCCCACGCTTTCAGCAGCGCCTCGTGCGCGAGGAGGGAGGCGTAGCCGAGCGGGAAATTCGCCGCGCGTTCCGCCAACAGCCGCCGCTGTGGCATCTCCTCCGTGAGCAATTGCGCCAGCGAGTGAAGTGCCTCTGCGTCCAATCGGTCCTTCAGGTTTATCACTCCGAGTCCCCCGTCCTCCCGTTTGAGTTGCATGAGATCCCCGTTCCAGAGGATGAAGCCGGGTTCTGAGCTCGCCCGCCCCCCGGAGACAAAGGCGTGGCACAATCTTCTTAGCTCCTCCCAGATCGTGTCCTGGAACAACGCGACGGGCATGACGTACGCGTTGACTACCGTTACTCACGCCGTGGTGGTAAGAAATTTCGCCTCCCACTTCTTTAGCTCTGCCTCCATCCTGCTTAAAGCTCTCTTCCACGACGGCTTTGCATCTCCTCCCGGTGTGATCCAAACCCCCAGCAGGCGCTCCGGGTCCTCACGCGACGCCCACTTAAATGCCCCATCCGTTGGCGGTGGTTCATCACGTTGCCTCCCCAGCGGCAACACCACCGACTTGTCCCAGTTAACCGCTAGCCCCGACATCCGCTCAAACTCCTTCAGCAACAGCTCTGCATCCCCCAGCTGCGAACGGCCATCAAGCAATAAGGTAGTGTCGTCGGCATACCCCAGGTAAGTCAGCCTTCCCGCGTCTTTAACTTTGATGCCTAACCATCTCCTCCGTGCCTCCTGGCAGAAGGGCTCCACTGCGCACAGGAACAGGTACGGCGCGAGAGGGCAGCCTTGCCTCACTCCTGTCGAGACTGGGACCTCTTCACCCAGCCAACCGTCATTGCAGATACGAGTCGCTGCGCCTTGATGCAACCCTTCCACCCACTTCACGTAAGCCTCCGGGAAGCCCATCTTCCGTAGCACGTCAAACAGGTACCCACGCGCCACCGAGTTGAATGCTTTCCAAAAGTCTACCAGGAGCATTAGCCAGTCCTCTTGACCTGCGTTCGCGGCATCGATCACATCCGCCGCAACTGCCACCGCGCCAGCAATGCTCCTTCCAGGTAAGAAGCCGAACTGACCAGTCGACACCACGCTCTCCAGCCTGTTTTTTATCCGGTTTGCCAGTATCTTCGCTATCAGCTTGTAAACCGTGCTTAACAGCGTAATCGGGCGATAGTTCTGCAGGTCATCCTTGGCGCCCTTCTTATGCAGGAGCACTGTCACAGCGGTTGAGAACTCCTTGGAGAGTACCCCCGTCCGCTCATACTCCTTCAGAAACTGCATCATCTGCCCCCCAGCAGATCCCATTGCGACTCCCAGAGCTCCTTCGGGAAACCATCACGACCTGGTGTCTTGCCCGGCGCCATTTCCGTCAGCGCGCGTTTGACCTCCGCCTCGTCCCAGGGCGCCATGAGCACCGCCGCGTCCTCCTGGGAGAGACACTTGTCCACCGCCCAGTCCAGCTGTGAGTCCCCACCCGCTGCAAACAGGTTGGTGTAAAAATCCGACGCAGCTTTCAGCGCCTCCTTAGCCCCTTCGTACCGGGACCCCTGGTAAATTATGTTTGTCAGGCGCGTCTTAGCCTTCCGTGCTTTAACTCTGGACGTGAGGAAACCCGTGGGAGCTTCGCCGTTCATCTCCACCTTGATTCCCGCCTGCTCCTGCAGCTTACGGCGCCTTCCTTCCACGTAGGCCTTGAGTTTCGCCTCACACTTCGCAAGGCGCGCCTTCGCCCGCGAACACCGAGGTTTACTCATTACCTGTTGTCTCAGCTCCCCGACCTCCCGTTCAAGGTGCGCCGAAGTAGCCGCTACCCGCTTCCGCTCCTCCACAGTGTACGCCTTGAGGCCCACTTTCAGGGACGCCATTAGCGCCTCCAGATCCCCCCCTCTCTCTGTGTTTTTTAGGACGATCTGCTCCACCCGCCGCTGCACCCCAGGGCGAGGTACCTGCGACGCCGGAAGCCTCCAAAGCCCAGGGCCTGTCTCCCCGTCTCCCCCCGCGCTGAGCTGCAGGTGAACCGCGGACCAGTGATCCGTGAATCTCTTGACCAGCCCCGCATGCCGCACCTCGTGGACCTGGTGTAGCAGCGCTTGCGAGATGAGAATTCTGTCAATCCTCGTGCTTTCTTGAACTGCCGCTGCGTAGAAGGTATACTCCCGCAAGCAGGGATGGAGCGCCCTGAAGGCGTCTCGGACATCAAAGCTGCTGCAGATGGACATTAATCTATCATTTTCTCCCCTTGAACCTAGCCCCGATGTCTTATCCAGCGCAGGGTCCTCAATAACGTTCAAATCTCCCGCCAACATTAGCAGACTTCCAGCCGGTATTGCCGCCAAGAATGGCCGAAGCACATCGCGAAAGAACGGAGACCTGGATGTCGGGCTCGCCGGGAAGTAAGCCGCAACAACCGTCACCGTCACACCGCGCCATGCCATGGTCACCCGCGCCAGGCGGCCCGATGCATCTATGACCACATCCGAGCAGGACACCTCATTGTTCCGTAAGACAATCGCCACTCCCCCAGCCCTTGCCGTAGGAGTTGCTGCTACCACCATGTCTGCTTGTAGCTGGTTCCAAAAGTTATGATCCCCTGAGATCCGTGTGTCCGCTAGAATAGCTATGTGAGCACCATCTCTTATCCACTCCTGAACGTCGTGCTGCTTTTGCCTGCAGCTGAGACCGTTGACATTCAGCACGTTAAAGGTGAGGGTGGTGTGTTTACCCATTTGGAACCTGTGAGGAGCCCCTCAGCATCTACGGGCTTGTGTTAATGATCTTGCCGCAAGTGATGATCTCTGCTTTTATACTCCGTACAGGTACAATGACAGCTGATACACCTCTACCACTCCATGTCGTGTCACTCGACTGAACTACTTCCCCTTCGCCTTCTCTGCACGAATCCCGTACAACTTCTTCGCCGCCTGCAGGCTCTGCTTCGCCTTGGTCATGCGGGTCGCCACACCTGCCGAGCCCAGCGCCGCACCATGGCTGAAGGAGCCAATATGAGCCACAGCCTGAGCGAAGGAGTCGCCGTGCGCACGCTCGCAGCACTCCTGGACACACAGCCATTCTTCCACGTTGGCTCCCGTCGAGATAAGGACCAGCGCCGGGTCGCAAAGGATTTTCCTCACCACCCCTGCCGACTGGAGGGAGGCCGCTGCAGTGGACACCCATCACATCTCCGTCAGTACGCGAGAAAGAAATGATCATACAACGACATTGACCCCGCGGTGAGCTCCCCCCCCCATTACCGTTCATCGAATGGATCCTGCCTAAAGACAAGTTCCAGTTGCTGATGTTGTTGCGACGCTCATGCACATACTCATCATGCAACTTATCCATATGCGGTCCCTGGCAGAAGCAGCAGGACAGCGATGGGTAGTGCACGAGGTATGTCACATCACTGAGCGGGTCTTCCACCACGTGGCGCCAGCGGTACATGTCCCCTGGGTGCGGGACCACCAACCCGCGAATCTTGTCTGTGTCCAATCCCGAAACAGGGTCAACCACGCGGTGGAAGCCTGCGCCTTGCAGGAATGCCGAGCGACCACACTTCTGCAGCTTCGCGACTACCAGCGATTCATAAACGATGAGTGGTGTGATCTCCGCCGGGATCCCCTTCAGCAGGACTTCCACACTTTCTGGCAGGTCAGACTTCGCTTTCACATATGCACGATTCACCGGATGCAGCCAGCCGAACTGATGCTTTGTCGTTCCAACGACATGCTCCACGCGATGCTGACGCACCACCTCCGCATCTTTAGCCGTCGCGAGCGTGACTTGCAGGCGACTGAAGTGAATCTTGGAGAGGTATGTTGGAAGCAGCTCCTGAAACGCGATCTCGTCCAGAGCTTTGTCCGACAACTTCTTTCGCAGGAATACCAGAAGCGCCTTCACCGAAGGCTTCACCGCAGGCATCTCTTTCGCCAGCTCGAACGGGATCAGGAGCGTCAGCGTAACGCGCGCCTTAGCCGCCAGCGCACCCTTAACATGAACCTCAATGCCTTCGTCCGGGTCATCACTTAAGTATCCATCATCATCATCTTCGTCCTCTTCTTCCCCTCCAGCAGAAGTAAACGCAGCCGGAGTCGCAGGCGCAGGCGCCACTGGATCCGGAACAGGGGATGCAGGAGGCGGAACAGGAGACATAGGTGCCGTCGTGACCGCTGGAGCGACTTGGCCATCAGCAGGGAGAGTTGCGTGTCAGAATCCCAACCACTAGACCATTGGGATAAAAGGGCTTGTTTCAGTAGCGGGTCAGTGCGCCCATAACCCCCCAGGCGAACGCGCCTGTAACCCTCTCCAGGATCAATCGGGCATCCACAGTGCAGATCTACTGACACCCCCCCACACTGGGAGGCCCAGGACTAAGCACAGCGGCAACGGCCTACATGTGCATACACCGGGAATCGAACCCGAGACCGCTCTGATACCATGTCAGAATCCCAACCACTAGACCATTGGGATAAAAGGGCTTGTTTCAGTAGCGGGTCAGTGCGCCCATAACCCCCCAGGCGAACGCGCCTGTAACCCTCTCCAGGATCAATCGGGCATCCACAGTGCAGATCTACTGACATTGCGCTGGTACCAGCATCCACGCCTATGCCAGCCATCTGCTCCTGCTGCTCCAGCGGCGGAGAAGTCTGGCCTTCTTGCGTCGTCATGGTAGCAGCGGCTTTCGTCGCCCTGGTCAAGATCGGCATACTTGGATGCAAGGAAAAAGAAGCGCGGAAGATCCTGAATGATGCTCCCTGGTAGGCCGTCAAAATATAGTACGCCAGCTTCTTCCTCGACTTCCATTCCCAAGGAACCGCCTGAAGCTGAAGATACCAGGGGAACCAACTGCCTTGGTAGTAGATCAGACACTTGGCGAAGCCTGAATGCCACGCTGTAGGATTAGGTAGCCAATGTGGCACAAAGTGGCTCAGTAGCTGCCAGCTCGCATTATTGTTGTACCAGGGGGAGTGAAGGCACCTAGGAAAAACATCCGAACCTTGCAGGTAACTCCTAAGCGACAGCCTGGCAGTCCCTAGTCTTGATAATGACAATGAGCCTGGAACTTGATAAGCAAGCAAGGTACCCGCCTGATGGGTACAATTTGTATGTTTGCCTATAGAAGCGTTCAAGCTGCATCGAATGGCGTAGTCTATGTTAAGAATAGGTGTTGTTTGCCTAGACATTGCTCGGTCCGAAGCGCCTGACAGGATCCATGGCGGCCTTAACATCACATCGAGGTCCATCTTCCTCCATAAATGTTTCAGTAAATCGCGGTGGGCACGTGGCAAAAATAATGTATGTAGAAAAGAAGCGTGACACTCGCGCCAAACATTTTAGCGCTACAGACACAGTCACATCGAGAGGGACCACCGACTCCCACGCATCAAACATGGCAGTTACAATCGCATAAGCGCATGTAGGTCGATCGATTTGGACGAGGCTCGGTCGCCCCATCTGCGGTGCGAGCCTGGTCGATGGGATTGAGAGAAGTTCGCGCGCCGGCGCGGCGCGCTTGTCGGCTGAGATATATTCTTCGGGCTCAAGAACTCACCCGAAGCGAAACCGCCATCTCGACTCGGCAGTGGTCGGGCCGGACCCGGACCTCACTGTCAGGTTCGAGGTGCTTGCTTTAGTGCTCCTGCCCGGCCTTCTTGATTGTCATCTCAATGGCATGTCTAATGATAATGCTTCAATAAGGTGCTTTACGTTCTGGAAGGAATAAATGTATATTGGAAACGGTTGAGATGGTTGGACACCACCACCTAGCGCTCGCTCCTCCCATCTTCGCTATGTTAGGTCCCTCTCATGCTAAAAGCCAGTTTCCACTTCCATCCCGACGCATTTTTCTTTGTCGAAACGAATCTCGTGTACTTCCTTGGTTGTTCATGATCAAGCGAACAGCGCACTCCCTGCCCTTGCGATCTTGCCGTGGATCGCAACGTGCAAATTACCTGGCTCGGGTGGCAAAACCTTCCGCAGCCGGGTTGTGGAGGAGGAGTTTCAGGCTGCTGCTTTGGTAATTTGCATTTGTACGAGCTGCTGGCACGGTCCGCAGTCATCCTAACAATTCAGTGATCCGCATTCCGAAATTAGGCTTAGCGTCACGCATCAGCTCGTCCAGACGTCACGCAACAGCCGTTTGTGAAGGTTCTGTAGCTGCGACAAGGTGTGGCCTTGGCAAAGATTCACCTGCACTTTGCAACGATCCTTTCGCAACGATCAGCCTGCCGTTTGCGGAGGCCCGCTGTGTCGTCTTGTGATCCCTGCGATTGGAAGGCCACCGAGAGAGGTTGTGGCACAAAAAGGCCAGGTCTCTGGTTTATTTTTTCTGGCGAAGATCTCAGGTTTTCTTTTTTCTAATTACCTTGGCGAAGATCTCAAGCTCTGTGGCGAAAGGTTGCAAGCACAATCGCGAAGATCGCAAGTCTCTTTCGGCAGCGCCTAGAAGCTCCCGTTGAGTCAGTGCAAGGATGGCGGCGTCCTCCGCTTTCTCCGCTTCCGCCGCTTCGTCTTTCTGCCCGTGCGCGCATGCGCACGTGGACGGCGCATCCCGCCTCTCCTCCCTCTCAACCCTCAAGGCCTTGCAAGAGCATTCTCTGGGTAATCTTCGAAAATTCCCCAGCGCCCTGAGTGTAAACGCCCTCGAAGTGGGATCCAAGGCGCTTCCGAAGGGTTCTCGCAAGCGATTGGCCCATCATCGTCTCTCCGCCGTGCGCGCCACGTCAGCATCTTCCATTCCCCCTGGCGGCTCGTCTCGGTCAGCTAATCACAGTGGTGCAAGCAGATCCGTCTCGCCGCACCACCAGCCCTTTAAGCTGACGTCCGCATCTCCATGGCAACAGCCAAGTCAGCAACAGGACGAATTTCCGTCAAGAAATAATAGTCTTGCCGCTAAAGACGCGATTGCCGCGTCAGCACCGGTCAGCAGCCCAAAAGATTTCGACCTGAACGCCCGTGGCGAGGAGAACAGCGGCTGCAACGGCACGACGGGCAGCGGCGGAGATTTCATTGCGCTGCCCGAAGGAACGGCGTCACGGACCAGAGCGGGGGTTCTTCCTGCCAGGGTTTTTCACATGCAGCTGGGAAAACCGGTGGTTCGGAATTCGCCCCCCTTAAACCCTGCGTTTCCGGGTCGGAATCAGCGATCCGTGGTAACCCCGCAATCGTCAACCGTCGCGTCGGTTTACAAGCCGGTTAAAGCGCACGATGAGGGAGAAGGGGAGGGTAATTGGGCGGATGGGGGCGATGAGGGCTTCGGGTTTGAGAATAGCTGCGGTGGCAGCAACAGCAGCAGCGCTACCAGCAGCAGCACTCGTTACACGAGGAGGGGGGTTAGCAGCAGGGGTCTGAGCAGCAGCAGGCGCAGGAACTTTTCTGCAACCACGAGCACTGACAGAGACCGTATACCCCCCCCTCGCCCCACTCCTTCCCGCCATCCTTGGGTTTCTGCCCCCCACTCTGCGCGCTCCCCTGTGTCCGCGGGGCAAAAGGCGGAGGCGTTGCGCATTTTGAGGGACATGCTGGCGGAAGCAGGGCGCAGGGAGGAAGAAGAGGCGCGCGGGAATACGGGCTTCGGGTTTAGGGGGGTTGAGGGTTTCAGCGGGGCAGTGGGGTTTAAGGGTGGTGTGGGGGAGCGGGATGGGGAGGGGGGAGGGGAGAGGGGGAAGGACGGGGAGGGGATTAGGGAAAGGGGGAGCTCTGTGGGTGTGCGGGGGGACAGGAGTGTTATGGATGAGTTGATTGACTCTTTTGGGGGTGATAGTAACGAGGGGAGTTTGAAGGAGGTAGCTCAGAGTGCGACAAGTAAGGGGGGAGAAGAGATAGCAGCAGCAGCAGCGGACGAAATAGTAGCAGCAGCAAGGGCGCCAGGAAATGACGCGTATGCAGCCATTTCGCCCCCAGTAACAGCAGTTTCATCCCCAGCAGCAGTAATGACAGCAGCACCAGCACCATCCACAGCAGTAATCGCACCAGCACCACCACCAGCAGTAACAACAGCAGCACCAGTACCACCACCAGCAGTAACAACAGCAGCACCAGTACCACCACCAGCAGTAACAACAGCAGCACCAGTGCCACCAGCAGCAGTAACAACAGCAGCACCAGTACCACCAGCAGCAGTAACAACAGCAGCACCAGTGCCACCAGCAGCAGTAACGACAGCAGCACCAGTACCACCAGCAGCAGTAACGACAGCAGCACCAGCAGCACAAGCAGCGGTAACAGTAGCAGCACCAGGACCAGCAGCAGCAGCACCAAAAACTGTCTCTATGCTTCCTATCACTTCGCCTATTCCACACGATAGTCCTCTTGCTCCTCCTCCTCCGCCTGCTTCTGATGTTTCAGCACAGGATAAGGCAGAGTCAGCAGCAGCAGCGAAGGAAAAGGCAGAAGAGGAGGAAGGGCCGCCTCACAAAGCAGACGAGGGGGAGGGTGAATCCCCGAGTCCCATTCCACGTATGCACGTGGGCGTGCCTCTTCCCATCCAGCCAGGCTCTTCCCTGCCCTCCCTCAAGGCCAAACCCTCTTTGCTACAGAAACCAGTCGTGCCAGCTGCGCAACCACAGGGCCTGCAGTCGACCTTTGAGGCGCCCCAAAAGGCGCAACCGCAGGGCCAGCAGTCGACCGGAGCGGCTCATTCTGTGGCATCGAGAGAGTTCAAGGAAGGGTTAGGGTCGCACTATTTTACCCAGCAGCCACACGTGTTCAAGACAACCGTGGCTGTGGCTTTTGTGCCTCCTCGCCCTGCTGCTGCTGCTCCTGCTGCTGCTGCTCCGGCTGCTCCGGCTGCTGCTGCTGCAGCTGCTCCCCCTGCAGCTGCTCCCCCTGCCGTTCCTGCACCCACTGCTCCCCCTGCTCCCCGTGCTCCCCTTGCTCCTCTTGCTCCTGCTGCTGCTCTTGAATCTCCTGCTTCGGTTTCCGAGCCTAGCACGGACCAAGCAACAGCAGCACTTTCCAAGCCTCAGTTACCGAGCCTCGACATACCCAAGCCTGCGAATGATGTTCGGCAGGCAAAGGCCTCTTTCATTGACCAATCTGACGACATGCCTGTGCTCCAGGCTCGGCCCAAGCCTGTCAGGCCCGGGAGTAGTTCGGGCGAAGCTCAGCCATTGAGCCCTAGTGTTTTGTCCTCCAGACCTGTTCGAGTGTTTAGACCACTGGGAACACCTAGGGAGGACGCTTATATGGAACGTGCTAATAACGGAGCAGCAGCTCAGGGTAGGGTACCTGCTCCAGTGCACGTTGAGCCTACCGGGGGTGTTTATAGTGAAGGCCACGTGGCAGGACTGGCGAGCAAGGGAATAGAGGGAAGAAGAGTAGGAGGGACGAGTGAGGGAGAGGAGCAAATGGGAGTGGAGGGGAGTGAGAGAGGGAGGGTGGGTTATAGTGTGACTAGGGAAGAGGGAGAGAAGGGGAAAGTGGTTGTTGCCGGAGGGAGGAGGTGGAGGAGGGAAGGAGGAGTGTGGAAGGAGGGGGTAGCCGGAGAAGCAGAGGAAGGAAGGGATGTAAGAGAGGAGGGGAGGGAGCAGAGAGGAGACAGTGTTGCAGGCATGGTCAGAGCAGGCACAGTGACAGGCACAGTGACAGGCAGAGTGACAGCTACAGTGACAGGTACAGTGACAAGCCTGGTAGCAGAAGGCACGGAGGCAGAAACGGGGATCAGAGGAGCGGAACGGGTAAGAGAGGAGGGGTTGAGAGCAGGGGAGGGGGTGAGACGGCCAGAATGGGTGAGCGAGCAAGAAGGACTGAGGAGGAAGAGAGGAGGAGCAGAAAGGGGTGCAACAGGCAGAGGTGCCGCTGCTGCTGCTGCTGCTGCTGCTGCTGCTACTGCTACTTCTACCATTCCAAAATCAGCTTTCTCAAAATCTGCTTCGTCCAAATCAGGCCGTTTCAAATCGGCGGTTTCAAAAGCAGCAGCAGCAGCTGCTATGTCTAAAACGGGGATATCAGGAGCAGAGAAGAGAGAGCACAGGAGGACGAGTAAGGCAGAGAGGAGAGCAGCCAGAGAAGCAGCAGCTAACGCATCTGCCCCCACTCGAGCCGAGATAATCGAAGTGGGAAAAGCAGGAATGGCAGTTAAAGACCTAGCGGGCCTTCTAGCGGTCGGCGAGGGGGACATAGTGCGCGCACTGTTCATGAAGGGCGTTATAACGAACGTGAATCAGGTTCTTAACGAGGATATGGTGGCGGTGGTGTGCGGGGAGTATGGGGTGGAAGTGCTGGGGCCGCAGGAGGGCGGCGTGGAGGAAAGTGCGAGGAAGGTTCGTGAGTTTGTGGGGGAGGAAGATCGGGAGCATCTGGTGCCGCGGCCGCCTGTTGTGACTGTGATGGGACACGTGGACCATGGCAAGGTGAGCTCTTATGTTCTATGGGACACGTACGTTCACTTCACCATGAAGCATCTGGTGCCGCGGCCACCTGTTGTGACGGTGATGGGTCACGTGGACCATGGGAAGGTGAGTGAGACACACGAGGTAACCTCTTTTGAGTTGACTCAAGTATCGCCTCCAGAGGAGGATCGGGAGCATCTGGTGCCACGGCCGCCTGTTGTGACTGTGATGGGACATGTGGACCATGGCAAGGTGAGCCACGTGGACCATGGCAAGGTGAGCCACGTGGACAATGGCAAGGTGAGCCACGTGGACAATGGCAAGGTGAGCCACGTGGACCATGGCAAGGTGAGAGAGACACTCATAGTACCCTTTTTCTCAGTTGACTCACAAATCACCTCAATTGAAGGCATCTGGTGCAGCGGCCGCCTGTTGTGACTGTGATGGGTCACGTGGACCATGGGAAGGTGAGCCCTTATGCATTCTATGGGACAAGGGGAGCATGGGGTATCTGGTGCCGCGGCCACCTGTTGTGACTGTGATGGGACACGTGGACCATGGCAAGGTGAGCCCTCATGCATCCTATGGGACATGGGGAGCATCCGGTATTTGGTGCCGCGGCCGCCCGTTGTGACTGTGATGGGTCATGTGGACCATGGGAAGGTGAGACACTCACATAGTACGTGCTTTTGAGTTGACTAAAAATTTACCTCCCGCGGAGAATCGGGAGCATCTGGTGCCGCGGCCGCTTGTTGTGACGGTGATGGGCCACGTGGACCATGGGAAGGTGAGACTAAGATAATGTATGGGACAGTCACAACATGCACAACCACATCACAGTAATGAAGTATCTGGTGCCGCACCCGCCGGTTGTGACTGTGATGGGCCATGTGGACCATGGGAAGGTGAGTGATGCGCACATAGTGTTGTGGTTGTGTAATCTATTAGACACGTGAACTATGCAGTATCTGGTGCCACGCCCGCCTGTCTTGACTGTGATGGGACACGTGGACCATGGAAAGGTGAGACACATATCCCTTATGGGACACATGCACCATGAAGTTTCTGGTGCCGCGCCCGCCTGTTGTGACTGCAGGCACATTTTGTTGCTCGTTGCCTTCCAGTTTCGACGTATATTTTTTAACATGATTTGATCGAGCTCTTTCTTCTCCTGTTCTCCTGCTGCCTTCTTTGTGTGTGTGTGTGTGTGTGTGTGTGTGTGTGTGTGTGTGTGTCTGTGTGTGGATGCATGCATGCATGTGTGTGTGTCTTTCTGCGCATGTGTCTGTATGTTTGCATGAGTGCATGGTACAGACGTCACTACTAGACTACATTCGCCACACCAAGGTGGCAGCAGGGGAGGCAGGGGGAATCACTCAGGCCATCGGCGCTTACCGCGTGCACGTGCCCTCTGCTGCTCTTGCTGCTGCTGATGGTGCTGCTGCGAATGGTGCTACTCGTGGTGCTGGTGGTGATGACGCTGCTGCTGCTGAGAGGGCTGCAGCGGAGACTTGTGTTTTCCTCGACACACCGGGGCATGAGGTGAGGGTGGGGAGATAGGCATAGCATGGAATGTCCTGGGCTGGGTTGGGTTGGGTTGGAATAGGATGGGATGGGATGGGATGGGATGGGATGGGATGGGATGGGATGGGATGGCATGGCATGGCATGGCATGGCAGGTGCTGATTGCATGAGATTTGGATGTGACGATGATGGCATGGCATGGCATACATGGTTTCTCTCTACGTTAATAAACTAGAACAGTAACCCATGCGTGGCATGCCATGCATCGTCACTCCCTTGCCACCTCCCCCCCACCTTCTTCCCCGTTCCTCTTTTACAGTCGCCTCAAAGTTCACTTCTATGCTAAAAAACTAGACCAATCACCTCAGTCCCTTGCCCCCACCCCCTTCCTTCCCCTTCCCCCTCACCTCCCCCCCCCGAATGTCCTTTTCCTTCTCCTGCAGGCATTCAGTGCCATGCGTGCCCGGGGAGCAATGGTGCGTGGTGATGGTGATGGTGGCAGCACAGCAGACGATGGGGTCATGCCCTTCAGACCACCGAGGCCATCGCTCATGCCCATACCCTGCCTTCCCCTACCACATTTCCACCTACAGGCATTCAGTGCCATGCGTGCAAGGGGTGCACGGGTGACAGACATAGCAGTGGTGGCAGCACAGCAGACGACGGCGTCATGCCCTTCAGACCACCGAGGCCATCTCACACGTGCGCACCCCTCCGTCTCTTCCTCGCTCTGGCCCGCCACCCCCCTGCAGGCCTTTAGTGCTATGCGTGCAAGGGGAGCACGTGTGACGGATATAGCAGTGGTGGTGGTGGCAGCAGACGACGGGGTCATGCCCTTCTCTCCCTTACATGTCCCTCTCCCCTCACTGCCCTCATCTTCTTCCTACAGGCATTCAGTGCCATGCGTGCCCGGGGAGCAAGGGTGACAGATGTAGCAGTGGTGGTGGTGGTGGTGGCAGCAGACGATGGGGTCATGCCGCAGACCACAGAGGTTATTTTCTCATGCTTGCACCTTACTCTCCCTTCCTACACCCCCCTCCTCCTCCCCTTGCAGGCCTTTAGCGCTATGAGAGCAAGGGGAGCACGCGTGACAGACATAGCAGTGGTGGTGGTGGCAGCAGACGATGGGGTTATGCCGCAGACCACAGAGGCAATTGCCCATGCGCGGGCTGCCAACGTTCCAATGCTCATTGCCATCAACAAGGTGTGCTTGTAGCTAGCAGGGTGTGCTTGTACGGGGGATTTTTGTACTGGGAAGTTGCCCGTGTGCTTTAGGTGGAAGCAGACGATGGGGTCATGCCGCAAACACCAGAGGCAATCGCCCATGCCAGGGCTGCCAACGTGCCCATGCTCATCGCCATCAACAAGGTGTGCTTGTATATGTGTGATTGTATATGTGTGGTTGTTGGGGACAGGAAATGATGCTATTAATGGAATCGAGAGGATGTTTGAAGATGCCATGCCAGTTAGCTTTGGTTGGCACTTCTCTTAGTGCGATAGTAATGTCTTTTGAGACGTCTCAAGGTGACTTTTGAGTCGACTCAAAAGTGACTTTGCCAGTTAGCTTTGGTTGGCACTTCTCTTAGTGCGATAGTAATGTCTTTTGAGACGTCTCAAAACAAGTTAGCTTTGTTTGGCACTATTCTTAATGTGATAGTACCAGCAGGTGTGCTACCTTCCTTCTGTGATGTGTGGTCCCTGCTTCCTTTTCTTCTCCTCTACCTTTCTTTTTTTTAACCCAGATTGATCGTGAGGGCGCGAGTGTGGAGAGGGTGAAGCAGCAGCTGGGGCAAGCTGGAGTGCTGCCAGAGGAATGGGGAGGAGACAACCCCATGGTGCCGGTGAGTGATTGTTCATGGGGGAGAGGGAGGAGGAGCGGGAAAGTCAGGCTCGAGAGTCAGCTCAGCAGCAGCTGGGGCAAGCAGGGGTGTTACCCGAGGAGTGGGGAGGGGACACTCCCATGGTGCCGGTGAGTGATTCCTAAAGGGGGGATGGGAAAGGAATTCAGAATTAGAAGCAGAGGTAGAAGGAGAGTAGCAAATGTTCCCTAGTGTGGAGAGGGTAAAGCAGCAGCTGGGGCAAGCAGGAGTGCTGCCAGAGGAATGGGGAGGGGACACACCCATGGTGCCGGTGAGTATGAAGGCAGCTGGAGGGAGAATAGCCATGCTGTTTATGATGCTGGTGGTGTAATTTTAGAGGTAAAAAAAAAAAAAAAAAAAAAAAAAAAAAAAAAACATGCCTGCAACAACAAGGACTTGGCTGGCCTCCTTCCAATCACCCTAGATCCCAACCCACCGCGCCGCACCGCACCCCAACACCGTTTTCTCTTTATCCGCAGGTGAGCGCCAAGACAGGAGAGGGCGTGGATCAGCTGCTGGAAACGTCTCTTCTAATTCGCTCTCAATGCAATGATCTTTCTCCCACCCCGCCCCACCCGGCCCCACCGCACCCCACCACACCCAACCCCACCTCACCCCATTATTATCTTCTGCGCAGGTGAGCGCCAAGACAGGAGAGGGCGTGGATCAGCTCCTAGAGACGATCATGCTGTTGGCTGAGGTGAGAATTGCTGAGGGGATGGTTCAGAGTGGTGGAAAGCGGTGGAGAAGGGCTGAGGGGATTAAGAAGGTGAGCGCCAAGACAGGAGAGGGCGTGGATCAGCTGTTGGAGACCATCATGCTGCTGGCGGAGGTGAGAAGAAACAGGAGAGGGTGGAATGCGGTGGAGAGTGGTGGAGAGAGCTGAGTGGAAAAAGTCGGTGTGCGCCAAGACAGGAGAGGGCGTGGATCGGCTTCGTATGTTTCGTTTGTAGAGATGATCATGCTGCTGGCCGAGGTGAGAAACGAATCCGAGATAGTTCGGAGCGGTGGAGAGGGGTGGAGAAGGGCTGAGTGGATTAGGGAGGTGAGAATAGACAGGAGAGGCCGTGGATCAGCTGCTCGAGACGATCCTGCTGCTGGCCGAGGTGAGAAACAGAAGGAGGGTGGAAAGCGGTGGAGAGTGGTGGAGAAGGGCTGAGTGGTTAAGGAGATGTGGATGGGTGGGAGAGTGGGTGGGGTCATTTAGTCTCAGGGGTTGATTAATGCATGTGTGATGCCCTCCTTACACCTTGCTTCTCGCTCTCTGCACCCCTTTGCATCGCTCTGCACCGCGCTGCGCCCCTCTGCTGTCCCTCCTTGCAGTTACAGGATCTTCGTGCCAATCCGAATAGGCCAGCAGTGGGGACGGTGATAGAGGCGAGATTGGACCGGCACAGAGGGCCTGTGGCAACGCTGCTGGTGCAGAACGGGACGTTGAAGCTGGGCGACGTGGTTGTTTGTGGGGAGGCATACGGCAAGGTGAGGGGAGGGGATTAGGAAGGGAGAGGAGGGGGGGTGTGGAAATTAGGGAAAATGAGAGCCCGTGGCAACGCTGCTGGTGCAGAATGGCACGTTGAGGCTGGGAGACGTTGTTTGTGGAGAAGCGTATGGCAAGGTGAGGGTTTGGGGGGGCTGGGAATGTGAGAGCTTGTGCAGGAAATGAGGGTTTCGGGGACTGAAAATGAGAGCGCGGGAAGTGGCATTGAAGGGAAAAATGAGCCCCCCTTCTGGTGATTCTGCTGGTGATTCTGCTGATGATTCCGCTGATGATTTAGAACAGCACTCGGAGGCTGGCGAACGTTGTTGTATGCCTTTTGAAGCACCTCAAAAGAACAGTATGCGCAGGCAGGCTGGGGGGCTCGTGTTGTTGTTGTATGCCTGTTGGTGACTCTGTTGTTTTGCGGGGAGGTTCATGGCAAGGTTAGACACGTGATTGAGGAAGTGTTTTGAGACGTCTCAAAACACTTCTTCAATCTTGTTGGTGACTCTGTTGTTTTGCGGGGAGGTTCATGGCAAGGTTAGACACGGTGAGCAAAACAGCAGCAGCACATTCCATAGCAGTGCAGTTGGAGGGGCTGTCCCAAGTGCCAGTGGCAGGGGACGAGTTTCACGTTCTGCCGTGCATCGATGCAGCCAGGGGAAGTTCATGCCTATTTCTCCCGTGTCCCTCCCCCGTACCCTCTCCCCCAGGTTCGAGCTTTGGTAGATGATAGGGGGACCAAGGCACCATCAGCAGGCCCCTCAGCAGCAGTGCAGGTAGAGGGGTTATCCCGAGTGCCAGTGGCAGGGGACGAGTTCCTCGTGCTGCCATGCATCGATGCTGCGAGGGCCATGGCAGACCTAACCCACACCCCTCTCCCCCACTCCCTCCCTCTCCTGCAGGTTAGGGCCCTGGTGAACGATGTGGGAAAGAAGACAAGAGAAGCAGGCCCCTCAGCGGCAGTCCAAGTAGAAGGGTTATCCCACGTTCCCGTGGCAGGGGACGAGTTCCTCGTGCTGCCGTGCATTGATGCAGCCAGGGGAAGTTCATGCCTGCCTGTCCCCTCCGCCTCCCCCTCCCCCTCTCCCTCTCCTGCAGGTTCGAGCCCTGGTGAACAACGTGGGAAAGAAGGCACGGGAAGCAGGCCCCTCAGCAGCAGTGCAGGTAGAAGGTCTTTCTCGCGTTCCAGTGGCAGGGGACGAGTTCCTCGTGCTGCCGTGCATTGATGCAGCCAGGGCGATGGCAGAAGAAGCTGCTGAGAAGGCGCGGGCCGCTCGGCTGGCAGCGATGCAGGGAGAGGCGAAAGTGACTCTCTCTGCTTTCGCCACTGCTGCTGGCGGTGGTGGTGGTGGTGCTGCTGCTGCTGCCTCTGCTGCTGCTAACGGTGCTGCTGGTACTTCTGGTGTTGCTAGTACCAGTGCTGCTGGTGCAAGGGGGGGAGCGGGAGAGGAGATGGAGGAGGAGGAGGAGGTGGAACTGCATGTGGTGAATGTGGTTCTAAAGGTGGACTGCCAGGGGTCTGTGGAGGCGATCAGGGAGGCTTTAAGTGCTTTGCCTCAGGACACCGTGTCTCTGCGCTTCCTGCTGCAGGTGAGGCGATGGGAGGGAGAAAGGACGTGCTTCCTTCCTAATCTCTCTCAACCCAGTGCTCAATCACTTTTGAGAAATCTTTGAAAAATCTCACTCACTACAGCTCAATCACTTTCTCCCTTGAGAATTCTCAAGAGTGTTCCGATTCGCGTTTCTCCCCTGCCCCCCTCCTCCCAGGCCCCTGGTGACGTGTCAAGCAGTGATGTTGACCTGGCAGCATCCAGCTCAGCGGTCGTGCTGGCGTTCAACGTGGGCGTGTCGCCAGCTGTCGCAGCAGCGGCGGATATGAGGGGCGTGCGAGTGAGGCAGCACCGGGTGATCTACGATGTGGTGGAGGAGGTTCGAGCGATTATGGAGGGGCTGCTACACACTGTAGAGGTGCGTTGTACTCGTCACATCAAACTTCAAATATATATATATATATATATATGTACATATATAGTTTAGGCGTAGATGAGGGGTGTGCGAGTGAGGCAGTATCGGGTGATTTATGATGTTGTGGAGGAGGTTCGGGCGATTATGGAGGGGCTGCTTCATGCTGTAGAGATTAGTGGGGTTACTAGGGTTTAGAGATGAAAATTCCCACTCCGTTGTTGCCTATTATCCTTTCGTATCCCTTTTGTGAATTTCGCAGGAGAGTTCTTTCCTCGGCCGGGCAGAAGTGCGGGCAGTTTTTGGCACGGGCAGCACGCGGGTGGCAGGAGTTATGGTGACAGAGGGGCGGCTGCAAAAGGGATGCACCATTGTTGTGAGGCGTGGTGGGGGGAGGGGTGGCAGTGGGAGGGGAGGGGGTGCTGGTGCAATGGCGGCTGAGCAAGAGAAAGGCAAGAGCGTGAAGGGGAAGAGAGAGAAGGCGGGTGAAGCAACGGGAATTAAGCAGCAGCAGCAGCAGCAGCTGCAACAGCATTTGGAGGGTCGTTGGGTGCATTCAGGGCAGGTGACTTCTCTTCGGCGGGTGAAGGAGCATGTGGGGGAGGTGGTATCTGGGCTGGAGTGTGGTGTGGGTGTGGAGGGCTTCAATGGGTGGCAGCAGGGTGACTATATCGAAGCCTATGAGGTGACGCATAGGGCTCGGACACTGGAGGATGCGTCTAAGGAGATTGCACGAGTGGTGGAAGGCAAAAGAGGGACCCAGGGAATGGATATGTCATAGTGCTTTCTTGAAGGGTGCTACCAGTACTGCTATGAGGTGTGTCAGACAGCTTGGGTTGGGAACACTAGAGCATGCCCATACAGAGATTGCATGAGTTGTAGAAGGAAAGAAATGTATTTTTCTGGTGCTTGCTTGAAGGTTGTTTGTAATATTTCATGCTTCAAATTTGTTTCACAGGGCTTGGTTGGACACAGCAGGATCTCCAAGAAAAGAGGAGACGATCCTGAGTACCGTACGCCTACCGGTACCGTACACCCTAATGCTCACTCAACCGCCCACTCTGAACACGCCTCCTGCCACTCCATACGAAGAGTGGTCGACATTCACAGCCAACGGCCCGCGCGTTACTAGCCCACGACAAAACTAAGATATTCTTGACCTCGAATAAGTTATTCGAGTTTCCCAGACAAGACACGCTAGGCTACCCAAATACAGTCCCATTCTCCCCATGGGGAGAGCGTGCTCGAGAGAGGAGCACAGGGAAAGATGGGGAAGGGGACTGAAATAGGCATCAGGTGTATTACCGCATGCCACTGATGGATCCTGGTGTCTAAGAGCTGTCCTCCCTGTATAGGTCATTGACCAGGGTATCTAAGCAGGTACGCATGTTAGAGTAGGGTGGTAGGGATGGTTCAACTATCGAGAAGGTTTGGTACAAGAGTGAAACCTAAGGGGTTGTACCCCACAGTGAGTACCCCACTAAAGCCTACCTAAACTATAATCTATAAACATATGTTTGACACACCCCCATAGGCAAAGTGGGGGAGAGCAAGGGGTCACAAGACCAGTCAAGAAAGGCAAAGCAAGCTCAGGGTGGATCACAACGTCACCACACTCACTGAGCACAAGCAAAGGGCCACAAGGCCAGTTCACATGCAGAGGCATATATGTAACACAAACATCACAGTGATCTCTACCTAGCAAAGCAAGCATGCAGGTATATATATATATAGATCACAGTACAAGCAAGGCCTAAAGCAAGTGAGGAAAAGTGGGCACAAGCCCTAGCATAGTGCAGAAACGCTGATGATCACCAGCCTGAAGTGCCTTGGTGAATATATCAGCAGTGTTGGCCCGAGTGGCCACGTAACGCAGACGAAGCTGACCACGCTGCTGCAACTCTCGAGCCAGAAAGTAACGCAGAGCGATGTGCTTCGTTCTGTGCTCCAGTCTGTGCTCCTCACACAAGGCAATGGTAGCCTTGTTGTCGACGTACAGCACTGGAGGAGAACGAGGCCGCTCTCCCAAGTCAGTCAGCAGGTAGGTGAGCCAGCGTAACTCCTGTGCAGCCATGGCTGTGGCGTAGATCTCAGCCTCACAACTGGAGCTGAGAACTGAAGACGAGCGTGTAGAACGCCACGAAACTGAACCAGAGCCAAGGCTGAAGGTGTAACCCTGTGACGACCGCTGTGTAGCCTGGTCGTCAACCCAAGAAGCGTCTGAGTGCCCAGTGAGAACAACTGAGCTCCTCCCTCCAAGCACGAGCCCCATGCCTGATGTGCTGCACAAGTAGCGCAGTACCCTCTTAGCAGCATCCATGTGCACCTTTCGGTGCCGACCAGGAGCCACGTAGCGAGTCAGAAGGCCAAGAGGGTACGCAAGGTCAGGACGAGTGCAGGTCATCAGGTACATGAGGCAGCCAACTAGCTCTGGGTAAGGACCACTCGGCTCTACGGACTCGTCCGAAGGTGGAGCTGAGAGCGAGTGACCTGTAGCCAGAGGAGTGGCCTGTGCCGAGGACCAGGTGAAGCCGAAGCGCTGAAGGACCTGCTGCACCATGTGTGACTGAGTTAGTGTGATGGTGCGGCGTGCTCTGTCCCGGGTGATCTGCAAGCCAAGATAGCTTGTCAGCTCACCCAGGTCTGTGCACGTGTGTCTCTTTTGCAGCTCCGATTTCACGTGGGCGAGAGCCTCAGTGTCAGCAGTGGCAAAGACCAAGTCGTCAACGTACACGAGGATGTAGAACGGCGGCAGCGAAGTGTCGGTGCGTAGAAACAGCGACGGGTCAGCAGTCGACGGAGCAAACCCAAGAGCCGCAAGTGTCGTCCTCAGTGTGTCGTGCCACTCACGTGGCGCCTGGCGGAGACCGTAGACCGGCCGCCTGAGGCTCCACTGGGTACCAGGAGGGAACGACCCAGTGAAGCCAGGTGGGCGGCGCAGCCAGATCTCCTCGTGCAGGCTGCCCTGTAAGAAGGCTGTGCTGAAGTCAAGAGAGTGAAGCTCGTAGCCTCGCTGAGCGGCAACGTGCAGCAGCACCCGAAGAGTGGTCATCTTCGGGGTGGGGGAGAAGGTCTGGAAGAAGTCTACTCCCTCTCGCTGACTGAAACCTCGTGCAACGTAACGCGCCTTGAAGACAGGCGGAGAACCTGGCGGCCGCTTCACCCTGAAAATCCACATGCCACTGACGATGTTCGCCCCAGGTGGGGGAACCTCGTCGACGTAGGTGCCTGTGGACTTCCAGGATGCCATCTCTGCGTCCATGGCTGTCTGCCACTGAGAGGAGTACTCACCCGCGATCGCCTCAGCGTAAGAGCGCGGGGTCGGGATGTCTGGAGCATCCGGGTCTCCCTCAGGGGCAAGCAGCATGGACACGAGATGAGGCGCAGCGGCTGCAAGACACTCAAGGTCCTCCTGCCTGTCCTCAAGAACGTCCGTGCCAAGAGCACACTCACCCCCGACGGACGGAGGACAGACAGACTCAGACTCAGCAACAAGACTAGCGGCGTAGTCTAGACGACAGGCAGCAGCAAAGTCAACAAGCTCAGCAACTAAGGCAGACGTAGTAGCAGACTCAAACGACGGGTCAGTGACAACAGTGGCTAGCAGACGCGTAACAGTAGGGTGCTCAGCACGAAGCCGGTCAGACTCGGGGTCCGCAACGACAGGCAGAGAAGACGCAGGAGGGGACGGCAGAGGAACACGCTGTGGAGGAGAGGAAAGACGACGGACTACGAGGTGGGTGTCGGGGACAGCCGGCAGACGCGGACGAGGAACACGACGACCGGAATGACCAGAACAGACAGGCGAGACAGGACGCGACGCAGGCTCACGACGCTCAGTAAGACTCCCTAGCTGCTCAGTGTAAGGAGAAGGAGCAGGCAGCGGTGAACCAGGCTGCAACGGAAGACCAGTAGACGAAGGGAGACTAAGAACCTGGCGAAGCACAGAGTCAGGCGGTGGCTGAGACGACGGAGACGGTGGAGCGAAGAACAGGCGCGGCTGTGCAGTGACACACCAGCACCAGCAGCTCCAGTACCCCCAGCAGCTCCAGAGACTCCAGCAGCTACAGAACCTCCAGCGCTAGCTCCTCCAGGACCAGCTCCACCAACAGCAGCACCCTCAGACTCAGCACCTCCAGCCCCAGCAGCTCCAGTACCTCCAATACGAGCACCTCCGGGACCAGCACCACTCCCAGCTCCAGTGGCGACAGCAGAAGTACCTCCAGCGGCAGAGCCCCGAGCTCCAGAAGCGCGACCCTGACGGCGACCGTACCAGTCGTGCAGCTGCTGCGAGGTGAGAGGCACACGCGGACGAAGGCGGCTACTCCAAGGAAGCCGCGCAACAGCAGACTCAGAACCCTCAGCGCCAGAACCCGCAGCAGCTCCAGAACCTCCAGCTCCAGCGCCACCAGCGCCAGTACCTCCAGCAGCTCCAGAACCTCCAGCGCCAGCACCCTCAGCAGCTCCAGAACCTCCAGCTCCAGTGCCCTCAGCAGCTCCAGAACCTCCAGCAGAAACAACTCCAGTGGCAGAGTCACCAGCTCCAGCGCCTCCCGCAGCAGGGCCCCTAGCTCCAGCAGCGCGACCCTGACGGCCAGCGTACCACTCAAGCAGCTGCTGTGGGGAGAGAGGGAGTCGACGACGAGAGTGCAGCGGCGAGGCACCAGCGGAGCGACTACAGAGACGGCCGCTCCCGGGAGACTGCTCACCAGACGCCTCAGTGCCCCCAGGCTCAGCACCCCCAGACTCCTCACACCTAGGCTCAGCACCGACAGTCTCCGCACCCCCAGGCTCCGCACCCCCAGGCTCAGCACCCCCAGGCTCAGCACCCCCAGGCTCAGCACCCCCAGGCTCCGCACCCCCAGGCTCAGCACCCCCAGCAGCAGCACCACCCTCAGCAGGACCTGAGTCACCAGTGACCTCAACCTGAGGAGGAGGGTCTACCTGAGACACACCTGAAGGAGCAGGACCGGGAGCGGGGAGGGGGTCTACCTGGGGAGCACCTGGAGCGAGGAAGAGTGGCGGGGGGGGGAGAGGGGCAGTGCGGTAGGGGAAGAGACGGTAAAAGGGAACCGACTCGTCGAACGTGACGTCCTGAGAGGGGAAGACACGGCGCGAGGTGGGGTGGTAAAACTGCCAACCAGGCGCGTCAGGGACGAAGCCAAGGAAGACACAGGGAACAGCGCGGGCGGAGAGCTTGTCCGCAGTGGTATCGCGGACAAAGGCACGAGCACCCGAGACCCGGAAACGCGACGCATCGCCAACCTTCCCCGTCCACAGCAGTGTGGGCGAGGTCTCCGGCAAGGAGACACGGGGCCAGAGGTTGAGCTGATGCGCGGCGTACCGGACCGCAAACGGCCACAGAAAATGGGGGGCAGCCGCATGGATCATGGAGGTACGAGCGACCTCCATGACTAAGCCAATGCGGCGCTCAGCAACCCGATTCTGCTGCGGAGAGGCCGGAAGCGTGAACGACTGGCGGATGCCGTGCTCCGCACAGTAGGCTGCCAAGAGGTCTGAGGAGAACTCACCACCTCTGTCAGAGTGCAGACGCAGGACAGGAAAATCCGACTGGAACCGCTCGCGGAGCTGGAGACGAGTAGCGCGGATCCAGGGGATCAAAACATCAGGGACCTCCCCCTTGCTGCGCAAGGGGAAGACCGTGGTGTAACGCGTGTAGTCGTCGACGACCAGCAGGAAGTACCGCTCGCGGCCCTGTCCACGGACGCGGGCTGGGCCCCACACGTCCAGGTGGAGAGTCTGCAAGGGAGCCTCTGTGGGAGGGAACGAGGAGGAGTGAGGAGCGGCGCGCTGCCGCCCCTCGACACAGGGAAGACAGGGAGGAGCAGGCGAGGGTGGGAGGGGAGGGAGAACCCTGGGAAGACCAAAGACAAGGACACGGCGGTGCATGCTGCGAAGGCGCTGCACCGAGGGGTGACCAAGGCGGTGGTGCCAAAGGAGGGTCTGGTGCGACAAGGCACGACACGAGCAGGGGGCCGACAACTGACCTGACGCAGACGCAGACGCAGCTACCTGAGGGGACTCAGTGGTCAGTGTGTACAGGCCCGACCCCGGCTGCCGAGTGAAGGTAGCCAGGTGACGACCAGTCTGAGCACACGTGCAGTGTGTCACACGCTCGTAGGCAGGGGTGAACTGGTGAACACCCGCGTCCTGGAGCGCGGAACCCGCCACCAAGTTCGTAGAGAACGAGGGGAGGTAAAGACCCGACAGTGTGCCGGACGGGACAGCAGGACAAGGGAGGACAGTGGAGGAGGTCGCACGGACTGGACCCCCAGAGGGGTCTGCCAGGGAGACTGGAACCGGCCGACTGAGCGGCGTGAGGGTGGTGCTGTCGCGAGCGAGAGGCACCGGAGTCAAGTGTGAAGGTGTACAAGGCCTCAGTAGGCGCAGTACCAGAGAGGGCAGACTCACCAGTACCTAGAGCAGCAGCCTCACCAGCACCTAGAACAGGAGACGCAGTAGCACCTAGAGCAGTAGCCTCACCAGCACCTAGAGCAGCAGGCTCTATACCTGGGTCAGGCGGTACGCACAGGTAACAGGCACGGTCGGCACTAGTAGGCAATGCATACATGGCAGTGAGAATAGCATCATAGTCAAGAGCAAAGATATCTACCCTCTGTCCAAGCAGCTCCAGCCAGGTGGGGAGCTCAGCCTCGTCGCCAAACTCGGTACGCCAGGCGTCGCTCAGACGGGCGAAGCAGCGGGACTGTGTGTGACCAGGCGTCCCGCAAGGCTGACCAGTCCGATCACCTGTGCGAATGACGTACGGGCAGCGAACTGGACTCAAAGACCCTCTACTCTGAGCGTACCACTCGTGAAGTTGCCGGGACGTAAGTGTCTCTCGCGAACGCCGCTGCAGCTGCGGCTGGCCACTGCCAGACGCTCCCAACGGACCAGCTCCAGGGCTACAGCGACGACGGCTACCGCCACAACCCCAACTACCGTACCACTCACGAAGCTGCTGGGGCGTGAGAGACTCGCGCGGACGGCGCTGGAGCTGCATCGCAGCAGTAGCAGCAGCAGCAGCCTAGCAGCAGTAACAGAAGTAGCGGCAGCAGTAGCAGTAGCAGCGCGGGCAGGCAGGCAGGCCGACAGGCAGGCAGGCAGGCCGACAGGCAGGCAGGCAGGCAGGCAGGTAGGCCGGCAGGCAGGCGGGCAGGGCAGGCGCGGCAGGCAGGCAGGAAGGCAGTGCGCTAACAAGGCAGGTGCTCACCAGTGGCGGGAAGAGCAGGCGCTCGCCGGGCGAGCAGGGCCGGCGCTCGGCGGGCGGCTGCACGGGGTCCAGGGGCGGCTGCACGGAGGGGCGGCTGCTTCAGGGACCAGGGGCGGCTGCTCTGGGTCCAGGGGCGGCTGCTCAAGGGTCCAGGGGCGGCTGCACCAGGGGCGGCTGCTGCAGGGTCCAGGGGCGGCTGCACCAGGGGCGGCTGCTGCAGGGGCCAGGGGCGGCTGCTCTGGGTCCAGGGGCGGCTGCACCAGGGGCGGCTGCTGCAGGAGCCAGGGGCGGCTGCTCTCGGTCCAGGGGCGGCTGCTCAGGGTCCAGGGGCGGCTGCACCAGGGGCGGCTGCTTCAGGGGCCAGGGGCGGCTGCTCTGGGTCCAGGGGCGGCTGCTTCAGGGGCCAGGGGCGGCTGCTCTGGGTCCAGGGGCGGCTGCTCGAGGGTCCAGGGGCGGCTGCACCAGGGGCGGCTGCTGCAGGGGCCAGGGGCGGCTGCTCAGGGTCCAGGGGCGGCTGCACCAGGGGCGGCTGCTTCAGGGGCCAGGGGCGGCTGCTCTCGGTCCAGGGGCGGCTGCTCAGGGTCCAGGGGCGGCTGCACCAGGGGCGGCTGCTGTAGGAGCCAGGGGCGGCTGCTCTGGGTCCAGGGGCGGCTGCTCGAGGGTCTAGGGGCGGCTGCACCAGGGGCGGCTGCTTCAGGGGCCAGGGGCGGCTGCTCTCGGTCCAGGGGCGGCTGCTCAGAGTCCAGGGGCGGCTGCACTAGGGGCGGCTGCTGCAGGAGCCAGGGGCGGCTGCTCTGGGGGCGACGTTGGGGCAGGGCGGGGCCGCAATAGCGGGTAGAGCTCGGCACGAGGGCCGTAGGGGTGCGCAAGGTCGGGGCCGAGCCGCGCGCTGCCAAAAAGGGGCGACGCGGCGGGCAGGGACGGGCGGCTCGCGGGCCCTACAGGTGCGCAACGGGTCAGGCGGGGTCGCGTGGGCGGCGCGAAGGCCCTAAGGCGACGCGACGGGCGGGGCCGGGCCCTAGGGTGGCGTGACGAGAAAAAACGAAGAAAAATCGAAAATAAACGCCTAAAAATCGAAAAATCGAAAAATCGAAGAAAAAAAACGCGCGTCGCGCGGCCAGCAGGGCGGCGCGACGGGTGGGGCAGCTCGACAGGCAGGGGAAACCCTAAAAACAACAGAGGTAACGGTGGGCCCACTAAGAAACTAGGTCCTAAGACCTAAGTGCTCTTAATACCATGTTAGAGTAGGGTGGTAGGGATGGTTCAACTATCGAGAAGGTTTGGTACAAGAGTGAAACCTAAGGGGTTGTAACCCACAGTGAGTACCCCACTAAAGCCTACCTAAACTATAATATATAAACATATGTTTGACAACGCACATTCCAAGTCAATCAAGTCACTCATTACCAGTGCATTAAACAGTCAATAAATGGATGCGGATTTACAAGGCGGATGAGAGGGTAGAGCAACAAACACCCATCACCAGATACGGTACTAATCCTAGTACGGTATCAATATTTGTTCTCCGTCCAGGGTCCATCAGGTTCTGGTGTCAGTCCCAGATAGTCACATGGACGTCAAGCAGGGTAAATACCAATTGGCAGGAAAATACGAAACCTCGCTTAGCTTGCGCCCAAGAAGAGATTGATGGCTTCAGATTCGACGATGAACGTCAGCCTTCATTAATGTCGTCCCGCCGAGTGCAAAGCTTTGCACTTTTGAAAAGCTTGAAAATTCTTGGCCGCAAAATTAGGAAAGGATCTCCAGGATCTTCGATGAAGAAGTCAGTGAGCTCGTGCAATGTCAGCTTCCAATATAAATTAAGTTGACGATGATGCTGCCACTCAATGATGCTTTCAGTGACTCTCAGGCAAAGTCGTCACAGTGCTGGAGTTCGAAATTTCCGTCGACATCGACATTGCTGGGTCAGATTCCGCCAACGAAAAATCAAGACGACGAATGAAGCCGCGAGACATCGGTTTTCGCGAAGCGCCGAAGACCTTGAATGTTCCTTTGCTCTTGACAGGTGCTCCGGGACAGACGAGGACGGAAGCACGCGTACTCAACGGAGTTCCGACAACCTCGACGTTAATGCAGCCGGTTTGCCGTCCACGGGACCGTTTCACCGACAGGCGAGGCGTAGCTGCGCTTGTGTCTCTCGCTTCAGACATGTTGGCTGCGAAGTTCGATCCCGAGAAGTCGATTGCCGTGAGATCGTTCATGCTCTTGCATCGAAGCTGCATCGAGCCCGCCATTTGAAAAGAATTTGGGAGGAGATTGGCCGTACACGCAGGAGCCATGAGGGACGAAGTGTAGGGTGAACTGCGGATAGATGTGAACTGAAGATAGGCGAGTGAAACTGAAATGGGAAATCAGCCGGCGTTCGAAGCTGAAGAAATAGGTGGTCGTCCGACGAATGACTGGCGCACGGATGTCTAGCACCCACGGACGAAGAAAAACGCGGAAAGAATTCACAGATCGAAGCGAAGACGTTCTCAAGTCAATTCGACTAATCAGTCAAGAAACACAGATAGGGAAAGCTAGCAAAATGTCGAACACAGAGCGGCAACTGAAAAGAATCTGCAGCTTTGAGCTGTATATCTGCTGGACGAAGGAAATGCAAGGTGGGAGAAACTCCAAGAAGGAAGTGAAGCTGGGGGGGGGGAAGTGTGGGTTGTCAACTCAAAGTTGCACTCGTCGGGAGGAAGAGTGGTGTGGGGGGAGGGAGGTGTGGGGGGAGGGAGGTGAGGGGGGAGAGGAGGGGGGAAGAAGGGGGCTGGGCGGATTTGTTTCGTACTGGTTGAGGGTGCTGATTCTGTGCGCGAAGGGGAGCGAAAGCGGGGGCGGGAGGGGGAAGAGCGCGGAAGCCTGATGTGTTTGGGGTTTGAGGGATGGAAAGGGGGAAGCAGTCAGGGGGAAAGAGGGGCGATGCGGCTGCTGCTGCTGGGTTGGCGGAATGTGCGGTTTATTGGGTGGGGGGGGAGGGAGAGATGGCTAAGGGTAGGGGACGATGAGGGGTGAAGCTGTGTTTGCGTTGACCTCACCCTCACGCCACCATCGATTTGTGGATGATGGCCGCGAGATCCCTGATTGGCTGAGCCGGTTTTCAAAGAACCTGAGGAAGCCGCAACCACGCCGAATCTGGTTACGATACGGGGCTTGGTGAGCAAGTGAGGGGGACGAACATCGCTAGGCTTGCTGGGTTCGTTTCGGTGAAGTGAGGCTGGGGCGGTGAAGGGGAGGGGCCACACCACCGCCCACGCGTGAGCCGAGTTCGTTTGGCGGGAAATTCAAGCTGGAAACTATTCGAATTTCCCGCTGATGGTCAGGTGTCGCCCGATTGTCGACATACGAAACCCCCACCTGTCCAGTGCCAACACTACAGTTGTGTTGGCTGCAGTGTCAACTTCAACGGGGTGCCAGCAAGGAAGCTTCCGTGAAGGAGATGAAGTGGGAATGGAGGTACTTACCCCACCCAGCAAGTATGCACTCACTCTGGCTCTATTAGTTAGGTTGACATATCTTGCTAGTCCGCTGATAGCTTCGCACCAATAACCAAAGCTGCTATTAAAAAGAAAGAACAAAACGCGTGGTGCCGGATTTTTTATTATCGAAGTGATTTAACTAAAACTGATCATACATCGACAGTCGTTACTGAACCTGTGCTGCTTTGGATTACCATTATAACCCCAAAAGAGTTCAGCTTGGTCACTAAACCAGAAAGTGCTCCCACCCATTAATCAGCTTCGTTACATTTCAACAAGCATACAGACATGCATAAACCCTTCCTAGAAGTGTCTTACTACCTCAAACATCAAAAGACCATCGCCAAAACCCGAAACAAAGTATTGCTTCCTAAGACATCTACAGCCGCATGTCGACCAAGTAGGGCACGTCCACCCATGGTGCTCCCTCTCCAAACTCCTGCTCCCCACCCCATCGCTCCACCCACTCCGCCTCGGACTGACCCAACGTGTATGCCGCCCGCAAAAGAATCACCCGAGCCTGTGCCTTCTGCAAAGCTACCCCTACCGCGGCTGTCAAGGACCCCACCAAGTATTCCGAGAAACCCGAGCTGTTGCTGTCAGATTTATATGACATAGCTACTGTAGGCTATAGTGGGGTAGCACATATGGGGTACAGTTTTCTAGGGTTTACATTTGTACCCAACTTTCCCTTAGTCAATTCATTCTCGTTCAGTTTCTCATGGTATCGAGCAGGTTCCCCTGTGGGAACTGTTCCTAGGGCCCACCACATTTTTTTTCCTGCCCGGAGCGCGCTCTCCACTGCCCGAGTCGCGCTCCCCTCTCTCGACCCTGTCGCGCCGCCTTAGCGGCCCCGTCGCGTCGCGCTTGCGGCCCCGTCGCGTCGCCCTCGCGGCCCCTTCACGTCGCGCCGCCCTAGCGGCCGCGTCGCGCCGCCCTCGCGGCCCCGATCCGCCGCCCTCGCGGCTCCTTCGTGTCGCGCCGCCCTCGCGGCCCTTTCACGCCGCCCTCGCGGCCCTTTCTAGCCGCCCTCGGGGCCCTTTCTAGCCGCCCTCGCGGCCTCTTCAAGCCGCCCTCGCGACCCCCCCCCTTCTAGCCGCCCTCGCGGCCCCGTCGCCTACCCCTGCGGCCCCGGCGCCGCCCTTCCCTGCCTCGACGCCGCCTCTGCTGGCCCCGTCGCCTACCCCTGCGGCCCCGGAGCTGCCCTTCCCGGCCCCGGCGCCGCCTCTACTGGCCCCGACGCCGCCTCCACCCGGCCCCGACGCCGCTCCACCCGGCCTCGCCGCCGCTCCACCCGGCCCCGCCGCCGTCCCCACGCGGCCCCGTTGTCACCACCGAGCCGCCGGCGCCGCCGAGCTACTGCCGAGCCGCCCGATCCACCCGAGCCGCCCGAGCCGCCGCGCCACCTGAGCCGCCCGAGCCGCCGGGTCGCCGAGCCGCCGAGCTGCAGTTGCTGCCGCACCGCCGTACCGCCGAGCCGCCCGAGCCGCCCGAGTCGCCGAGTCGCCGAGCCGCAGTTGCTGCCGAGCCGCCGTACCGCCGAGCCGCCCGAGCCGCCCGAGCCGCCGAGTTGCCGACCCGCCGAGCCGCCGAGCCGCCCGAGCCGCCCTGTCCGGTAAGAGCAGCGCCTCTGTCACTGCACTGCCCTTACCCTACTGTTCGCGCTGCTAGTCTACTGCTGTCATGGCTACCCCTAGTGTCCTCGCTTTTGACGCTGAGGGTCGGGCCATTGACTTTGACGTCTGGGTAGATGACCTGCAGCTTTTCCTACAGTGCGATAGGGCAGACGGTCTCTCCCTCTTTGACCTCACCTCTGGTGCCTCTCCTGCCCCTGCTGCTGATGCCGACGCCACTGTTCGCTCACAGTGGGCCACACGCGATGCTGCTGCACGTCTTGCTGTGCGTCGCCACCTGCCTACCTCTGAGCGTGCGCACTTTAGCCAGTACAAGAGTGCTCACACCTTGTACGACGCTGTAGTTGCGCGCTACTCCTCCCCTGCCACTGCTGCACTGAGCCGCCTCATGCTACCGTACCTCTTCCCTGACCTTGCTGCCTTTCCCACAGTCGCTGACCTCATTACGCACCTCCGCACTAGTGACACTCGCTACCGCGCTGCGCTTCCTGCTGAATTCTGCGCCAAGAACCCCCCCCCCATGTACATCACCCTCTACTACATAGTCACCCGGCTCCCTGACTCCCTTCGCGTAGTCAGGGACCACTTCCTCTCAGTTTGCCCCACCACTCTCACCGTTGACCTCCTCGAGAAGGCCCTCCTAGCAGCAGAGAAGAGCATAGTCGCTGTAGGAGCCTCTCGTGGTGACCCTCGCACCACCGTCTTTGAGGGGTGTTCCCCCTCTCGCCTTTTGCCTTCTGTTGCCTCTGCTGCTGCGGCCGACCTCGTTGGTTTCGAGACGGTCAGCGCTGCGTCTGCCCCGAGCGGGAGACGCCGCACCGGCAAGGGCAAGGGGGGCAAGGGTGCCTGAGGGGTTGGCGGGGGTGGCGGAGGTGGCGGTGGAGGCAAAGGAGGGGGTGGGGGTGGTGGTGGGAGTGGTGGCGGGGGTGGAGGTGTCGGTGGCGGCAGTGGAGGCGGAGGCGGCGGCGGCGGTGGCGGTGGGAGCGGAGGTGGCGGAGGTGGCGGCGGTGGAGGAGGCGGCGGCGGAGGAGGTGGAGCTGGTCGGGGTGGCGCTGCGCAGAGGGTCGGCTCCGGTGGTGGTCAGCGCCAGCAGCAGCAGCAGCAGCAGCGGCAGCAGCGCACTCGTGACATCCCCCCCCCTCAGCAGCTCCGTGAGTGGTACGCTGCACGACAGCGGGGTGGGGGTACTGGTCCGTGCACCTACGTCCTACGCACCGGCGACCGCGCGGGTGAGCAGTGCGGGGGTGCGCACTCCACCCAGCGCTGCTTTGGCCGCCTGACGGACGCTTGGTGTCACCAGTTCCCTGAGGCCACTGAGATCCCCCGCTGGGGCGAGCTGTCTAGGGCGGGTGTAGCTGTCTTTGACCTTGACTTTGATGCTATTCTTGCTGCCATGTATGCTGTGACTATTAGTGATGAGGGTGACTGTTACCGGTGTTTTCCGCCCGACCCGGGCATTGAGACTGCTGCTCTAGGTACTGGTGAGGCTGCTGCTCTAGGTGCTAGCGAGGCTGCTGCTCTAGGGGCTCTTGGGTTTGCTCCCTCTACTGCCGACCCGTCGCTGTTTCTGCGCACCGACACTTCTTTGCCGCCGTTCTACATCCTCGTGTACGTCGACGACTTGGTCTTTGCCACAGCTGACACTGCTGGACTCGCCCACGTGAAGTCCGAGCTGCAGAAGAGACACACGTGCACAGACCTGGGTGAACTGCGCAGCTACCTTGGCTTGCAGATCACCCGGGACAGAGCACGCCGCACCATTACCCTGACTCAGTCACACATGGTGCAGCAGGTCCTTCAGCGCTTCGGCTTCACGTACTCCTCGCCTCAGGCCACTCCTCTGCCTACTCGCCACTCGCTCTCAGCTCTGCCTTCGGATGAGTCCGTAGAGTCGAGTGGCCCGTACCCAGAGCTTGTTGGCTGCCTCATGTACCTGATGTCCTGCACACGACCTGACCTCGCATACCCTCTTAGCATTCTCGCACGCTATGTTGCTCCTGGGAGACACAGACCGGAGCACATGGCTGCAGCGAAGAGGGTGTTGCGTTACTTGTGCAGTACGTCGGGCATGGGGCTTGTGCTTGGAGGGCAGAGTCCAGTGGTCCTCACTGGGCACGCAGACGCTTTTTGGGCTGACGACCAGGCTACGCAGCGGTCGTCACAGGGTTACACCTTCAGCCTTGGTTCCGGCTGTGTTTCGTGGCGGGCTACCCGCTCGTCTTCTGTTCTCGGCTCCAGTTGTGAGGCTGAGATCTACGCCGGGGCCATGGCTGCACAGGAGCTTCGCTGGCTCACCTACCTGCTGACTGACCTCGGAGAGCCGCCTCGTTCTCCTCCAGTGCTGTACGTAGACAACAAGGCCATGCTGGCCTTGTGTCGAGAGCAGAGACTGGAGCACAGAACGAAGCACATTGCTCTCTGCTACTTCCTTGCTCGTGAGCTACAGCAGCGTGGTCAGCTGCGGCTTGCGTACGTGGCCTCTCAGGCCAACACTGCTGATATCTTCACCAAGGCACTTGCGCCTTGTGATCATCAGCGCTTCTGTACTCAGCTCGGTCTTGTGCCTACCTTGCCTCACTTGCTCACCCCTTGACCTTGTTTGTACTGTTGCATATATATATACACCTGCTCTTGCTTGTCTAGCCTTATATATATATATAATCCTGCATGTGAACTGGCCTTGTAGCCTTGAACTTGTGCTCGGAATGTGTGGTGACTTTGTGATCCACCCTGAGCTTGCTTTGCTTTGCTTGACTGGTCTTGTGACCCCTTGTTCTCCCCCACTTTGCCTATGGGGGTGTGTCAGATTTATATGACATAGCTACTGTAGGCTATAGTGGGGTAGCACATATGGGGTACAGTTTTCTAGGGTTTACATTTGTACCCAACTTTCCCTTAGTCAATTCATTCTCGTTCAGTTTCTCAGTTGCCCCTTCCCACACCTTTGTTAAGAGCCACCTTTACTTGAACCTCCCCCTGCTGCCGTAACCACTGTCGAAAGCTTCCCCCCAAGCAACCCCAAGTCTCAAGAATCAACTGGAAGAAACGAACCCCCCTGTGTTGCCGCAGAAAAGGTTGATAATCCGTCGCCTTCCTCTTCTCTCGCTCCTTGGCAGCAAAACCTACTGTCCGCCCACACTGCCCATGCTGCTGCACCGGTAGCGAAACCGGATCCACGACGCTCACCTCGAGCGCATGTTTTTCCCCGTCCATTGGTTTCCTAACCGCCACATCCACTCTCTTCCCCGGCAGAAGCGTGTCATCCTCGATCGTAACCACCCCACCCGATGCCTTGGCTATCTTAGCAACAACGAGCTTCACTGCATCATGAACACGAGACGGGGCGTACTGGTACTTGCACCGAAGAGCATGGTGCGGATCTGACGGGTCCTTGAACTCCACACCGCAAACACACTTGCCAGCAACCAGAAGCTGGTGGACGGGAAGGCCCAAACGGATTGCCGCCGAAATGCCCCACTCCACAGGGGTGAAAGTTGCGTCATCATGCGCTGGAACTGCGGACACCCATGCTGCCGAACCCGGGCCCTGAAGGGAAGTCAAACGGGCCAAGGTAGCATCATCGCGGGCCATGCGCCGCAGAGACTGAAGACTTTCAACCGCCAAGCGACGCTGCTGCGCTGGGAAAAGCTGGAGGGGGGGATTTGTAGTGCAGAGCCCCAAACTCGGCAATTCCTGCCTGACAACAGGCGGGAGCTGGTCAAGGGCCTTGGTAAACCAAGGGTCCAGTAAATCCCCAGCCGGCGGAGTGCGGAAGAACTCACTGAACATCTGCTCCTCGCCCGCTACTCCCAGCTTGACAACAGCACTCGCAGCCTGGCACCACCCACAGACGTAAGAGAGAGGGCTAAGAGTTGCTGCTGAACGAATGCCAAACCCGCCCAAACGAGCCGGGAGGTGCAGCTGCAGGTGAGCCATGCGCGACCTATCAGGACTGAAGTCCCAAGTGTCTGGCGGGAAAAGTTGCTCAAAGCACTCTTCCAAAGCCCCATCCCAATCTCTGAAAGCGTCAAGAACCTCAGGACGAGGGGGAACAGTGCGAGTCAAGAAGAGCGGCCGCGCAGATACGGCAACAGCCAACAAGTGGGAGGCAATCTGGGGGTGGTTCAAAATAGGAAGCCAAGGTAGAGGTGATCGCAGCTGCAAAAGTCTCTCCCTCAAGCGCGCCACCTCCCAATCCTCCTCTCCAATAGGTACCCCCACCACTGTTAACCCCGTCCACGACTGCTGCATTCCCAGCGGAATATCCCCAGACGCTGCCGCCTCCCCTCTTTCCCACATCCTACACTTGTGCGATTGCACCTCCAAGCCCACCCACTCCAGTCGCTCCCGCAAGACATCGTACGCCGCCAACACCCGCTCCCGCGGGCCAAGAACGTAGGTGTCATCAGCGTAGCTCAAGAAAAGAAGATCAGGGAAATCCTTCATTGTAGGCCCCATAACCAACTGCTGCGTGAAAGCAAAAAGGAAGGGACCAAATGGATCCCCCTGTCGCGAACCCCGCTCGGACGCCAGCATCTCGACAAAGGGGCCTGTGCGAAGGTACAGACCGCTGGGCACCCCATAAAAGACGCGTAAGAAAGGGATAAGGCCAGCAAAAGGAGAATCGCGGAGGCCGTCGAACATCACGTGCCGATGGAACGAGTTGAAGGCATTCGCTACATCGATCTGCAGCGCGCACCACGTCGGATGAACCGCTACAGCCGAGCGGAAAGCATGCGCCAGAATCTCCACCCCCGACTTAGTCCCCACCCCTAGTTGGTTACAAGGAGCGAAGTAGGTCTCCATGTCGGGACGAAGAAGAACGCATAACGCACGCGCCAGAATCCGAGGGAGCACCTCTCCGATAGCCACTGGGCGGACGTCCCCGTTCGGCTTGGATAACCCAACCAAGTTCGAGGCTGCAAGCCAGGGCCGCACCCGCTCAGAAACGCATCCCTAAATCCACTGCCTGAACACCTCCAACAGATGCGGGAGATAGGAAGGCTCCGAGAGAAATGTGTCTTGGAGGTGCTCTGTCATCCATCCTGAGGGGCCTGGTGCTGAGGCTCGCGCTGCGGAATGAATAGCATGCTTGAGGATGTCTTCAGTTAGGTGGGGAAGATGAGAAACGTCTATGCGAAAGTGCTCCACCCACTCAGGAACTGGCACCTCACTGGCCGGGTGCTTTGCTGTCAGCCGGTCTACTGTTAGTTGAGAGGGCTGCGCCAAGTCGCCCGCAGTAAGGCATGCTAGTCCTCGACTCCATTCCCCCACTTGGCACCTCGTGCGACATCGGGCCAAACGGATGGCATCAGCATCTCGCTCAGGTAAGGAGAAGGCAAGAGGTCGCGCCGCCGGAGTCAACGCGGCAGAGGCAGCCTCGAACAGCTGTTGCCATTCCCCTGCCCAGAACTTTCCGAGACGCCCTACTATGGCTGCCCTTCGTCCAAGACCCTCCTTCGCGGGGACTCCCAAAATGAGGCGCGGGAAGGCCAGGAACATCAGCGTCGCCGCCTCATCCCCAGGGGAAGCCTTCAGTCTCTTGAGAATGCAGCACAATGCATCAAGCACCCCCAGTCGCGCCCGCTGCGGGACCCGACGAAGAAGCTCTCCCGACACAGAATGAATACTGAAAAAAGTCTCCCAGTCCCACGAAGGCACCGCCCCCCACACCTCCTCGCCGATATGCCGCGGAGGTACTGGATCTGCCCCGAAGACCTCGCTCAGGTTCGGGGAGGAAGTAAGGGCCTGAGCCCGCCGCTGAGCATCTGCCGCTTTACATGCAACTATGTGGCGGGAGGCCGCACCACCAGGCGGAAATGTGTGAAAGCAGATTTCGCAAGGGACACAAGTTGGAGCAAGTGGAGCCGTGTCAGGAGTGGCTGAATTCTCCGCAACCCCCGGTGTGGGGCTTTCCGGAGGGATCGGGGGGGGCTGCTGCTGCTGCTGCTGCTGCTGACGCTTCTGCCGCTGGTGCTGCCGCTGCCGCACGCCCTGAAGTGCTGCCCTCGCCCCCAGCTGCCCCCCTGCGTGCTGCACGCCCTGAGGTGCTGCAGTCACCCCCTGCTGTCCCGCTGCCTGCTGCACGCCCTGGGGTGCTGCAGTCACTCCCTGCTGTCCCGCTGCCTGCTGCACGCCTTGAGGTGCTGCAATCAGTCCCTACTGTCCCCCTGCCTGCTGCACGCCCTCAGGTGCTGCAGTCACTCCCTGCTGTCCCGCTGTTTGCTGCATGCCCTGGGGTGCTGCAGTCACTCCCTGCTGTCCCGCTGCCTGCTGCACGCCTTGAGGTGCTGCAATCACTCCCTGCTGTCCCCCTGCCTGCTGCACGCCCTCAGGTGCTGCAGTCACTCCCTGTCGTCCCCCTGCCTGCTGCACGCCCTGGGGTGCTGCAGTCACTCCCTGCTGTCCCCCTGCCTGCTGCACGCCCTCAGGTGCTGCAGTCACTCCCTGTTCCCCTGACAGTGGCCGCCGTCGCACCAGCTGGCCTCCCGGACGTTGGCTCGTAAGCGGCCGCCCCAACTCGCCCTCTGCCTGCTGATCCTGCTGATTGCCCGACCGCTGCTTGCCCTGGCCTCCGCGTCGCCTCCTGCCCTTGCCTCGTGGCAGTTGATCGTCCACGGGCCCCTGCGCCTGAGCGCCCAGCTCACGCAGCTGCTGCCCTCTCTGATCCGTTTCCCCTATCTGCAGCTCCCCAGGAGGAACAAAAAGATCTTGTTGGTGCTCCCCACTGTGGCCCGAGAGCTGTGACACAGGCACCAAATCTGTCTCCATTTCTTGCTGCTCCACTCGAAGTGGGCTCGCTACACCCATGACTTCCCATGTATCACCCACCCAGGTGCCCAGCTGCTGCCCCTGCTGCTCTCCCGGGTGCTGCTCCTCCAGCCTCAGTTCTTGCTGCTCCCCTGGCTGCATTTCCTGCTGCTCCCCTGGCTGCATTTCCTGCTGCTCCCCTGGCTGCATTTCCTGCTGCTCCCACCCATGGATGTGTATCTCCGCTTCTCCCAGCATTCCACCCAGTCATGAAGTCTTGTAGGATGCATCGTATTTAGCCCGAATGACCATAATACATACAGTTTTGTGCCATATGTACCACCAACAGCCGCGCTTGGCACAATGACGTCATGAGAACGTGGAGCTGTTAGGATATAACTGCTGCCACCTTCTGGTGACTGTAATCCACGTCAGGTTCGTGAAAAGATCTGATGACATCACTTCTGCAGTAAGGATTTTTGTTCAATTTCAGCAGCCCGGCAAATGCGTGATGCTTGGTGCTTCCGAGAGAAGAGGACCACCGTTACTGTATAGGCCCTGCCCGTAAACTGCACTAGAGACTTTCAATCTTATGTATGTAAGTAGAAACTCGCTAAGTTCAATGAAGGATAAAAAGTTTCATGAATACATATGTGACTTGTCCCAAGTGTAAACCATGTCCAGTGCGTGTGTATGTACTTTCCGTTGCGTGCGTGTTCAGTCCAGCAGGGAATGAGAAATTGCCGCTGGCGTGCCAACCAGCTTGACACAGTCAGCACGGGCTGATCAATGATGATTCACGTGATTCGGCTGTTAGGCGACAGGAATCAGATGTGGTGTGAAAGGTCGGATTCTGAATCGAACTCTTTGGATTTATTACTCCAAGGTGCAGGAGGTGACACGAGGAGTTCACCTCGCCTCTTAATTTGGGCCAATAATCAAGGGGGTTCAAGCGCCCTCGACACTAAGTGTGGCTCATTCTTGCGTCGTTGAGCTGAGCAAAACGGGTGACGCCCGATTGCGAGCAACCTTCAAGCTAGCCAATTTCTTGAACAGTCGGAGGCCAGTTGCGCTACAGTTGACCAAACAAGTTTCTAGAATTTCGGGCCTATCTTCGCCATGTCAAGCTCCACCGCAACATAATCATCACTTGTCATAAAGGCAGAACAGATTAGTTACTGTGGATGACAAGACACCAGGCAGGCGTGGTTTTGCCAGGCTGGATGGCACCCACACGAGCAGAAAACAGAGCTCTCTGGTTGCCATGCCACTAAAATCCGATAAGAATATCCTCACATGAGCTAAGCATTTCTGACAGAAGTATTGTTGGTGCTACTTCTGAGTCTGAGCAATATGAGCAAATCATTGCTAAGATGAGTGAGAAAACACTAGTGAGGAACTCAACCTTCACAGTATACAATGTACATCCCTCAAAATAACAAGGTTGAGCACAACAAATCACGTCGGGAATAACTCCGTGTAACAAGGTTACCGCCGAGGCGGAGGAGCACCTCGGCCCATCATGCCACCCATGGGAGCACCCCCATCTGGTGCTGCTCCCAGTGCTCCCCTTGCTGCAGACCTAGCCTTAGCTCGCATTGCCACGGCTCTGCCCCTGCCCACTCCAAGATTGGACGACCCCTTGCCCTGAAGCACACAAAAGGGGGTTGGGTGGGGGGATGCATGGAGATAAGTGTGTGTGTGTTTATAAGGGTATGCGCCTTGCTTCAGACCCAGCTTTGGCTCGCATTGCCACGGCTCTGCCCCTGCCCACTCCAAGATTGGACGACCCCTTGCCCTGAAGCACACACAAAAGAGGGTTTGGTTGGGATGCATGGAGATTAGTGTGTGTGTGGATAAGGGTATGCGCCTTGCTGCAGACCTAGCTTTGGCTCGCATGGCCACGGCTCTGCCCCTGCCCACTCCCAGATTAGACGACCCCTTGCCCTGAAGCACACACAAGCGGGTTGGATCGCATGAAATTATGAGTGTGAAAATGGGAATGGTGAATGAGAATGGTGAGCCCCTTGCTGCAGACCTAGCTTTGGCTAGCATTGCGACGGCTCTGCCCCTGCCCACTCCAAGATTGGACGAACCCTTGCCCTGAAGCACACAGAAAAATGGCTTGGGAGGGGATGCAAAGAGATACGTGTGTGTGAGTGGATACGGGTGTGCGCCTTGCTGCAGATTTAGCTTTAGCTCGCATGGCCAGGAATAGTCTCCTGCCCACTCCCAGGTTGGACGAATTCTTACCCTGTAGCACACGCGAAGGGGTTGGAATAAAACCGGATTTTGAGCGTGTGAGTGGGAGTGTGAGTATGTGTGACTGCGTGGAAATGATTGGATTAAGAGGGTAAGCCGATAGTGGCAGACCGAGCTTTCGCTCGAATGGCCAAAACTCCTTTCCTGCCCACTCCCAGGTTGGACGATCCCTTGCCCTGAAGCACACGCAAAGGGGTTGGAATAAAACTGGAATTTGAGCGTGTGATTGGGAGTGTGAGTGTGTGTGACTGCGTGGAGATGATTGAGTTGGGAGCGTAAGCCGATAGTGGCAGACCGAGCTTTCGCTCGAATGGCCGAAACTCCTTTCCTGCCCACTCCACTCCCAGGTTGGACGATCCCTTGCCCTGAAGCACACACAAGAGGGTTGATTTGGGGAGCATTGCAGATTCAACATTTGAGATCTTGGGAAGGAGGGCCACAGAGAAGAGAGGGACATTGTAGGGTGGATAGAGAGGTGGGGAGAAAGGTCGCAGCAAGAGAGTAAAAAAGGCGACCTTGCATTTTCCCTTTTTGTTTTTTTGAAGGCAAAAACCAAGGCGGAGTGCTTTGCGCGAAGAGGGATAGCGAGAGGGAGAGCAGCAGACATTGAGGGCAGAAGAGAGAAGGGAAGTGGGACGGCAAGAAGAGGGGACAGAGAGCAAGAATGGAAGGGGGGAGGAGGAGGGGGGGGGGGAAGCGGGAGGAGATAGAGAGATAGAGGAGCATACCTTGAGCTTGGCTTCCAGCCGTTTGAACATGGGGGCATTCCGCAGCATGTCTGGGATGATGACGAAGCTGCAAGGAGGGGGAGCGGGGATAAGGGGATAGGGGCAAGGGGAGAATGGAAGCTTGATCAGCTGATAGGCTTCCAGTCGTTTGAACATGGGCGCATTCCGAAGCATGTCGGGGATTATGACGAAGCTGGCAGAGGGGGGAGGAAGTGAGGGGGAAGAGTGGCAGGGAGGGAGCAAAGGAAGGGATTGGCTGGTAGGCTTGGCTTCCCGTCTTCTGAACATGGATGCATTCCGCAGCATGTCAGGGATAATGACGAAGCTGCCAGAGAGGGAGGAAGGGGGGGGAGGGGGGGGGTTAAGGGGAGGGGGGATAAGGGGATGGGGGCAAGGGGAGAATGAGTGCTTGATCAGCTGACCAGCTTTCATCCAGTCGTTTGAACACAGGTGCATGTCTGGGATGATGACGAAGCTGCAAAGAGGAGGAAAGGGAAGTGGGGGAACGGGGACAATGAGTGCTTGAACAGCTTATACACTGATCAGCTTTGAGTCGTTCAAACGTGGGTGCATTTCACAGCATGTCAGGGTTTCGGGTACTAGACTGCAAGGGGGATGAGAGGGAAGGGGGGGGGAGGGAAGGAAGAGCACAGGATGGAGGGCTTAAACATGAGTGTGTTTCAAAACATGTCTGCAATAGCCGAAAGCAATGGAGAAGGTGGAGGGGCGTGGGTGCGGGCGGGGGAAGAAGGTAGACGGGGAAGAAGGGTAATAGAGTGGGGAGACGAGGGAAGACGGGGGAAGAAAGGGGAGGAGGGGGAATGAGGCTGAAGGAGGGGGGACGGGAAAGATTATGAATGGGGAGGGAGCGGGAAGGGGAGGGCGGGAAACGAAGGGGCGAGGGGAAGGAGGGGGAAGGGGAAGGAGTGGAAAGGGGAAGCAGGGAAGGAGGGGGGAGGGGGGGAAGCGGTGGAAACGAGGGGGGAGGGGAAGGAGGGGCGGAGCAGGAAGGTGGAACGTTCCAGGGGGACGCAGGTTGAAGGAAGGGCGGGGGGGGGAGGTAGGAGGGGAAGGAGGGGGAAGGGGGGGGGTTGAGAGTGAGAAGGGAAAGGGAGGTAGGGAGGGGGGAAGAGGGGGAACTGGAAGGTAGGAGGGGGGAAGGGGGAAAGGGGAAAGGGAAAGAGCAAAAACGGAGTGGTGCGGGTGGGGAATGGGAGGCGGGGGAGAAAAGCAGCAGCAGAAGCAAAGGGAGGAGAGGCCAACGGTTGAAACATGGAAATATTGGGGGAAGAGCGTACAAGGAAGCATGCTTGGCGGGATATGGGCAGACGGGGAAGAGCATAGGGAGAAGAGAATCGGGGGAAGAGCATGGGAAAAGAGTGCGGGGGGAAGAGCACAGGGAGAGGAGAGTGGAGGAAGAAAGACCAAGGAGGGAAGAGCGTGCGGGGAAGAGCATGGAGAAAAGCAGATGCCTAGGAACCGCAAAAAATAGCGAGGCTCGTTATAAGGCAACACTCGGTAAGATAACACTCGTTATGAGGTGATACTTACCGAACGAAGCTCCCCCTTATAAAAACGTGCTCCAATTGCAATACCTTGCCGTCCTGAATACACGGAAAGGTAAAAAAAACAGAGAAATCTGGAAAACGGAGTGCTTGGGTGATAAATGATGACGCGATTCTTGTCGAAGCTGTCTCAAACAACGACAAACTAGTGAATGCTAAGTTCGGACGAAGCGAGCATGGACTGTGAAAATCGCGATATCAGGAAACTAGGGTTTTAAAAGCAGGTAAGCGTCCCCTACATTAACTCCCAATCTGCAGAAGGATATTTGCAGCTACCAGCGAACAGATCTGGAACCATGAACGGAGGCGAGCCGGATAGCATGATATGTGACTTTATCGACCGGCGTACCTTGGCTGTGAATGTGATGTTATCCATTTGGCAGTTCCAGTTATCCTCGCAGTCCGTCAGCGTGCCTCGATATAACTCCCCGTTTTTCAACTCGATAGTAACAACGTGGCCTTGCGCCTCGTGCAGCAGCTTCACCGGAATACCCAGAGACTTACTCATTTTCTAATCGCTTAAATGTGCTTAAACAAATTAGTGGAGAGTCTTATTCAACTCGCCCTTTGAAATTCCTACTTGCTGCTCGAGACAGAGACGAGCACACCAAAAGACGGCTACGTCGCAGTCAACTAGCGGATCTACGACGTCAAACCCGCTGAGCGCAGCGAGCTGCGAAGATTCGCGTCGTGATCTGCGGGGATTTACTTATCGTCGATAACTGCGGCCCGAAGATACCGGGCAACTGCAGCGAGGGAGCGCTGATCAGCAGGGCGTGGAAACCCTAATCGCTGGATCGAGCAGGAGGAGAACGAGAACTGAAAATTGGATTCGGGAGGAAAAATTTGTAGTGTAGGTGAGGGCGTGTCTCCTCACAGTAGGCGAGGGAGGGCGTGTCACCTCACAAGAGTACATTCGAATGCGGTTGGGTGAGATGGGTTGCGCGGCAGAGTGCTTTGATTGCATTATAAGGATTGGGAGCAATCATTGGCTCATTACAGCTAAACCGTTAGCAGTGCATATATACTAAACATACTATGGTAAATTAGCAAAAGTATGTTGTTTGGTAAATATATTAATTAACTTATTGTCCTCTCCCCGCCGAGCATCCCATCAAGAAGCTGAAGCTCGTCCTCCATACTGCGTTGGGGTCCCGTACCTTGCCTCCGAACCTCCTTATCAATCTTAAGCAGCCTCGAATCCTTTGACGACGCCTGAACCTCGAAGAAATCCCGTCTCATTGCACCCAACTGCGCGACAACTTCAATCATATGCGGTCGTGATGAGGCTAGGAGCGACGTGCATTGTAGAGCAAGCTCGACGAGTTTGAGTAGAAGATTTTGGGGCATCGAATCAAGATTGGGGTCTTTGAGGGCTTCTATGTCGTTCGCTTGCACGCGCTTATCGACCTGGACACATGGACAATAGAAGATAGGCAAGCAAGTATGACACATTTCGTGAATTTCCAGCAACGACTGAGAATGAAGCATAGGAAAAGGAAAGCGAGATTTTCCAAAAACATGCCTGTGAGAAAAATAACACATGAATGTGTATACTGTATACACTAACCCATGAAGGTGAATCATACTTCCACAGCCAAATACACTGTATACACCTACCCAGTCTCGGATGTTGATTCCGCCATTCTCTTGCATGACAACAGGCTTGGTCAGCATGATCTCAAGCATCATCACACCGAAGCTGTTGGAAAGGGGGGATGGGATCAACAGGTTGGTACTTCGGTGTGTTCTCAGTGGACTCAAAACACAACAGGCTTGGTCAGCATGATCTCAAGCATCATCACACCGAAGCTGTTGAAGCGGGGGGATAGATTGGACAAGTTATATACATGTATATGTAAAAGTGGCACCAGTACCCCATGAGAAAATAATCAGCCAGCAAGAGCATAGCATCACATCAGGAAGTGCTTATACGAAGCCATTCACGATGCTAATAATGAGGAGCAGAGAAAGTCACCTGATGTGCTAATAACGAGCACTTGATGATCCTAACCTGTGCTAGTCGGACACAGGAAGTCCTTCAATCAACCCGACCCACCTGAAAACATCAGCCATGGGGGTAACCTTGCTGGTGCGCGAGTAAGCGGGGTCCACATAGCCTGGAGTGCCGACCACTCGGGTGGGATTCACTGTGGTGCCTTCTGTCATGCGCACCAGCCCGAAATCTGACACCTTGGGCTGTAGTAGGTAGGGGGTGGGGCAAAGGAGCAGGAGAGCACATCAGGTGCCTTCTGTCATGCGCACCAGCCCGAAATCTGATACCTTTGGCTAGAGAGGGAGAGGGTGGGTGGGAGGAGGAGAGGGGGGTGCTTCAAGAACAAGGGCTAAATCTTAGCGGATCATAGTAGCAAGGCTACTCTGCAACGTGCGATACCCTTTTTCGGTATAAACCGTTTGCTGGTGACGGGTTTTCCTGAAACGGGTGACGGGTTTTCCCCAAGCAGCACGTTTGACTCGCCAGCAGGACTCAACCATCACATCTCCTTCCCCTTTCCCTTCCTCCTCGCCTCACCTGCATGCGGGCATCACACAGCATGTTGGCTCCCCAACCGCACTTCACCGCAATCACTCGGCCCCTTCTCTCACCTGCATGCGGGCATCGAGCAGAACGTTGGCGGGCTTGATGTCTCGATGCACGATGTCAAACTGGTGGAGGTACTCCAACCCCCGCGCCACCCCCACCAGCACATCCATGCGCTGCAGCAATGTCAACGTGCCCTTTTTGGGCCCTGCATCCCCTTGGCACATCAAAATGAGGGGGGATGCTCACACTTGCACTCGCACACCGTTGTTCTCTCGCATCACCTCACCAACTTAGGTGAGTCCTGGCCGAGCCAACCACGCAGAGAATTCGAGCAAGCATTCAGAGAGTGACGCGCTGTCGCATTCGCGAACTCATGCATTGCGACCCACAATTATAGCCGAATGCTTCATCTGCTTTATCGGAAGTTAGCAATGAAGGCTTTCCATATTAAAACATGGCAAAATTGTTGTGGGATGTCTCAGAATGAGAAAAACTTGCTTTAAGATGTTTCATCAGAAGATCCACTTTACTCAAAGTTGCACTCGTAAGTACTTCAGTTGACATGGTTGATTAGGTAATGAACTCAAACAGTTTACAAACACATCAAAAACTTTACAAATGAGTTACCTAATCAACAATTTCAACTCACGTACTTACAATTGCAACCGTGATTGAAGTGACTCTAAAAAGAAAATAAACAAAACACTGAATATGATAGAAAGACGTGCAAAGATGTCGTCCACCTAGCAACAACCACATTACATACACCAAGTGCGTGCAAAGTGCAATGGGGTGTACGTGGAGATGTAAATATGTGTGAAGCATTAGCTTAGCTCTATCAATCCTACTCACTTAAGTGTCCCAAAAATGCCTCTAATTTATCCACTCACCTCCACTCAGATACTTCTCAAGGTCTCCGTTGGAGCAGAACTCGTAAATGACAATCTGTTCGTAGTGCTCCGTGGTTGTATCCATGTCCACACAGTAACCGAGCAGCCGCACCAAGTGTGGATGGCTCTTTGATGCCATCTCCTCCACCTGCATGGGCAAGGAAAAAAAGAAAGCGGACATTCGTGGTAGAGTGAGCACGAGAATATTGTGTTTGTTTGTTTGTTTATTATTATTTTTTGTTATTATTATTATTATTATTATTATTACTATTATTATTATTATTGTTATTATTATTATTAGTATTATTATTATTATTATTATTATTATTCCTATTTGGGATCAAAAGCGAGGGCAATGAATTCGTGAGAACGGTGAGCGTCTTCCACGCTATCTCCTCAACCTGCTGGAGGAAAAGAAATGAAGGGATGTGGGGCAATGAGCACGAGAATTCACTCACATACCTCGCGTTTGAAGTCGTTGGTGAGTATCTTGGCGCGCTTCACAGCCCACACCACCGAGGGATCATCTGGACACACCCCGCGGTACACCTCTCCATACCCCCCCGACCCTATATGGTTCGCCTCTGCCCAGTTATCCGTGGCCTTGGCAACCACAGATAAGGGGTATCGTTGGCACATGAGTGACTGCGTTGGTACCGATGCCCCTCCTCCTCTTGATGGCCCATCGCTTGTGGTGGGGCCATTTGATGGGTCACGTTCTGGGTGGGAGTGGGAATGATAGTGGGGAGTCACGCGTTTTCTCTAGGCGCATCAAAAGTCCCTTCAATGCGCCTCTGCCCAGTTGTTCGTTGCCTTGGCAACCACAGCTAAGGGGTATCGCTGGCACATGAGCGAACTGGTTGGTACAGATTTCTCTCCCTTCTTTGATGCTCTATCGCCTGTGGGTAGGGAATGGGTGGGCATGGGGCAACCACAGCTAAGGGGTATCGCTGGCACATGAGTGACTGGGTTGGCACATGAGCGATTGAGTTGAAACCGATGCCCATCCCCCCCTCGATCCTCTATCGCTCAAGGTTGTGCCGTTTGACGACTCACATACTCGGTGGAAGCGAGGGCAAATGTCATCCCAACGTCAACCACACTACCCCACATCACCAACACTTCACATGCAATGGACCTTCGTTTTGAAGAGAAAGAAGGCGCCGACAGGAAGGAGAGCATCAGCTGCGACACACTCCCACACAGAGTGGTGGAAATGGAAAAACCGTGAGAACATGCTGACAGATCGCTGATCCTCCCTGCGTCTACCACACCACACCACACCACACCACACCACACCACACCACACCACACCACACCACACCACACCACACCACACCACACCACACCACACCACACCACACCACACCACACCACTCCACACCACACCACACCACACCACACCACCAACAATTCAAGCACTTCACCTTCTTTTGTCCGTCCTTTGCTGAGACAGCCACACGCCGCCAGCGAGGAGAGCAGCTGCTAGGGCACCAACCAGCGCAATCCCAACGATAGCTCCCACAGACAGGCCGGAAGAGGAGGGAGGAGGAGGAGGCGGCGAGGGAGGAGGAGGTGAGGGAGGAGGAGGTGAGGGCTCTCACCTGCAGTGGACTTTCGTTTGCAGAGAAGCCACACGCCGCCAGCGAGGAGAGCAACAGCTAGGGCAGCCCCCAGAACAATCCCAACGATTGCTCCCACAGGCAGGCCAGAAGAGGAGGCGGGAGGAGGAGGAGAGGGAGGGGTGGGCTCAGCGATGGGGATGCAGGAGGGGCAGAACTCGTTGCACTGGTAGCAGAACTGGGAGGAGAGGCTCTGCTTGACCACGCAGGACTGCCCGGCTCCTGTGGGGCATGCAGCCCCACTGTCCAGCACCTCACTGCGATGAGGGAGAGAAGGGGAGTCAGAGCCGATGAAGGCCCACAAAGCCGAAACGCGCGTACGTTTTCTGAACCACTTGTAATCTGCCTTTTAATACTACTACGCTTACCTACACGTGTTCTCGCCTAGTACTCAGTGAACTTTTCTACTCAGATTAGTTAGGTCGGTCAACCGAGCTTGCAGCTTTCTATCCGTTTCCTTCGTTTGAGAGCATACGGCCCCACTGTCCAGCACCTCACTGCGGTGAGGGAGAGAAGGGGAGTCAGAGAGAAAGGCTCTTCTTTGAACTATGCTTCAGAAATCGTTGCACCAGTAGCAGAAAGAAGTATGCTTCAGAACTCGCTGCACTGGTAGCAGAACTGGGAGGAGGCGCTCTGCTTGACCACACAGGACTGCCCGGCTCCTGTGGGGCATTCGGCCCCACTGTCCAGCACCTCACTGCGATGAGGGAGGGGGAAGGGGGGTAAGAGAAAGGCTCTTCTTTATAATATGCCTCATAACTCCATTTTCCCCATTCCCTCCCCTCTCCCCACGGTCCCATCCCCACAACCCCCCATCCCCCTCTCCTTGCTGCTTACAGGCTCGTTAGATGGACGAGGTTCCCAAGTGTCGGAGGCACGGTGCCCGAGAGATTATTGTAGTCGAAGCTTCTGCGTGGGGGTAGACCGTAGACCAATGAAGGGGTGAGGGCGAATTTATGATGGAATTAGGGTGGATTCGTGATGGGACGAGGGCAACCAATGGTTCCTTACTAAGTGTTGGAGGCTCGGTGCCTGAGATATCATTGCTGTCGAAGCTTCTGCATACATGGCAATACATGAATGAAGGGACGAGGGTGAAAGTGTGACTACTCAAAGCATGTGCGTGTGTACGTGTGTGTGTGTTTGTGTGAGTGTGCGTGTGTGTGTGTGTGTGTGTGCGTGTGTGTGTGTGTGTTTGTGTGTGTGTGTGTGTGTCTGTGCGTGCGCGTGTGTGTTTGCGTGTGTGTGTGTGTGTGTGTTTGTGTGTGTGTATTGTGTATGTATGTCGGTATGTCCAGATGCGGCATGCATGTGCTCTTACAGGAGAGTGAGCTTGGTAAGATTTCCCAGTTCATATGGAATCTCCCCTGAAAATTGATTCCGCAGAAAAGACCTGCAGAAGTAATGGACAGTACAAAGGAAACTACCAATGATGAGAACACTTATAAACTACCAATGATGAGAATGCTTAGAAACTACCAATGATGAGAATGCTTTTCGAAAGTCCCATATACGATACAGTTACTGATTGAATTGGCTAAAAGATCTCAAATAAATGGAGGCACCAAAAGCTCCACTCCACCTAATAATACATGCAATACAACAACAAGCATATAATTTGAAAATGTACTTCTGCACAACGAACATACACGCGACACGAGTGTGCGTGCGTATGGAAGTGTGAGCTTCATTGGCACTTGACGTTGGACAATTAGCAAAAACTCAAGTGACCAAAGCTCTATAGACAGTGACATTGGCAGGTATGCACAACGTGTGCACACCTGGGATGAGTGTGCGAGCGTATGTAAGTGTGAGCAGCATTGGCACTTGACGTTGGACATTTAGCAAAAACTCAAAACGTCTCGAAACAAGAAGACACGGAACTCACTCACAGCATGTAAAGGTTGGTGAGGTTGAGTTTAGAGGCGCCTCTTCTTTTAGGCGCCTCTTTTATTAGGCTGCTACTCCACTATGAGCTTGAAACAAAAAGACACGGAACCCACCCACTCACAGCATGTAAAGGTTGTTGAGGTTGGCAAAGGAAGAGAGGATGGGTCCCTTGAAAGTGTTGTTGGTGAAATCGCTGGAAGCAAACATGTCAGGTCAGGGTATGTGAATGGAATGTGAAGGGGTGTGAAGTGAATAGAATGTGAATAGGATGTGAATGGGTTGTGAAGGTTGGCAAAGGAAGAGAGGACGGGTCCCTTGAAAGTGTTGTTGGTGAAATCGCTGCAAACACGTGAAGGGGTGTCAGGTCAGGCGGGTATGTGTGAAGGGATGTGAATGGAATGTGGATGAGATGTAAGTCATAGCCATTACACACATGCCACATGTGAGCACACACACACACACACACACACGCGCGCGCGCACGCTCGCGCACGCACGCGCACGCACGCACGCACGCACTCACGCACGCACGCACGCACGCACGCATGCACACACACACACACACACACACACACACACACACGTGAGCAGAGCAGACCATACATGTGAGCAAACCATACATGTGACATGTAAGCACACACACACACATGTGAGCATGCACACATGCGAGCACACACACACACACATACACACGTGAGCATGCATAGATGTGATGTGAGCACACCCACACACATGTGAGCATGCATACATGTGAGCACACCCACACACATGTGAGCATGCATACATGTGAGCACACCCACACACATGTGAGCATGCATACATGTGAGCACACCCACACACATGTGAGCATGCATACATGTGAGCACACCCACACACATGTGAGCATGCATACATGTGAGCACACCCACACACATGTGAGCATGCATACATGTGAGCACACCCACACACATGTGAGCATGCATACATGTGAGCACACCCACACACATGTGAGCATGCATACATGTGAGCACACCCACACACACGTGAGCATGCATACATGTGAGCACACCCACACACATGTGAGCATGCATACATGTGAGCACACCCACACACATGTGAGCATGCATACATGTGAGCACACCCACACACATGTGAGCATGCATACATGTGAGCACACCCACACACATGTGAGCATGCATACATGTGAGCACACCCACACACATGTGAGCATGCATACATGTGAGCACACCCACACACATGTGAGCATGCATACATGTGAGCACACCCACACACATGTGAGCATGCATACATGTGAGCATGCATACATGTGAGAAAGCCTTCCAAGGGAGGAGAGGGTCGCCGGGAGGGATCCTGAGAGGCGATTGTCAGCAAGGGCACTGGGAGGAGGGGGACGGAGGAGGGTGTGGAGGGGAAAGATGGGGCGAGGTAAGATGGGTTGAGAAAGAATGTGAGGAAGGCGAGGGGGATGAGCTGTTGAGAATAAGGAGCTGGGTGCAGGAGAGGCAGGGAGGCAGAGAAAGAGTGGAAAGGCAAGAAGCATGCTCATATGCCATCAGACTCCATCACACGCCATTACATTAAAAATAGGAAGGGGTGCGCGCATGGTGCGCGTGAGCCAAGGTGTTGCCTACACGAGTTGCACGCTGGTCAAACTTCCAAACTCAGAAAGAGAACAAATGCAAGCCTCCAGTTTCCAAGCCAAGGTGTTGACTGCTCACACGTTTTGCAAGCTAAATAGGTCCCCAAACTCCAGGGGGATGGATCCGCTGAACTGGTTTTCCGTTTTAAGTCGACTAAAAAATCACCTCTGGCTATTGTCACACAAGGTGGTGACTGCTTACACGTTTTGCAGGCTGGGTAGGTTTCCAAACTCCAGGGGGATGGATCCGCTAAACTGGTTCTGTGCAATGTCGCTGCAGAATAGGGCGATGGGAACCCGAGCCGTTGCTTGTAACGAGTACAGATGTGTGGGACGGAGAGGAACGATGTTTGATGGTTTAGGTGGACTCGTTTCGTGCAACAATGCCGCTGCAGAGTAGGGCGATGGGAGCCCGAGATAGGTACACGTACGAGGAATTAAGATGCGGTAAGGAGTGAAACGACGAGTCACAGCGATTGACGGATAGAGCGACAACAGTGCATCTCAATGGAATGCTGTTTGAGCACTCCGCGGTTGATATGCAAGCAAGAGAGTTCATTGCATATCAATCAAGTAGAGTAGGTAAACTTGCATGCATTCAACTGAGATTTGCTTACCTACAAATTCATATATGGCGAGCAGCTTACATGGAGATCAATTTAGTAAGAGATGCCAGAGTTGGAAGGACCTCCCCTTTGAAAGCATTCCTGCGCACCTGGCTGATTCACAAAGCAGCAGAAGATAGAGCTATGGCTATAATAAACTGTCTTGAGACGTCACAAAAACTAGAGAGTTTTTTTGCACAGGCAGGCAGGAGGACGCGAGCTGACACAAGTGAAGGTTCTTGAATCACACGCCTCTGTTTTAGCACACAGCAACATACAACCATTGGGACTTGCTTTCTGAGGCACCTCAAGAGCACTCTCTGTTTGTGTTTGTCAGCACAGCACGGCACAGCAGCATACATACAAGTATTGAAGCCTGGAGAGGCTAGAGATGGATGGCGGAATGACTCCTGAGAACCCATTGTAACTGAGGGACCTGCAGGTCACACAGCAAGGAGCAGATTCTGAAATGGCTGTAATGTAAGTGAAACAGCCAACAGCGGGGGGGATTGACTCCTAAGAAGAACCAAATGTAACGGACCTGCAGGTCAAACGGTCAACAATCAAGGCAATATCTGAATTTCCAAAAATCAGCTCAAGCTGGTGGTTCGAATTCTTGGGAAGGGCGTGTGTGTGCGAGTGAGCCAAGTTTCGAGACGTCTCAAAACCCTTAGGAAGGGCGTGTGCGAGTGAGCCAATGGCTGCCGCTTACTGGAATGAAAGATTGCAGAGGGAAGAAAGAGTGGCAGGAAGGGTGCACCTTTTGACTTGTCTCATAAGTCACCCCGCTTACAGGAACGTAAGATTGTTTAGCGCAGAGAAAGTGGCAGGAAGGAAGGGGCCCGTGATAGTGTTGTTTCCAACCCCAGGAATGTAACTGGGACTGTAAAGACTCAAAAGTCACCCCGCTTACAGGAATGTAAGATTGATGAGCGCAGAGAAAGTGGCAGGAAGGGTGCCTGTGAGCGTGTTGTTCCCAAGGTTGCTGCAGGGGAGGGATGAGTTGCAAAGAAGATGTAATCGAGTTTAAGAGAATCTTGAGATGAGTTTTAGAGAAACATTGGAATCGCCTTTTAAGAATCTAGTGAGGGCAGATAGAAAGGACCCTTACACCCTTCCTCCCGTACACCCTTCCTCCCTTACACCCTTCCTTTACTCACAGTGGCTGCATAAAAAAGAGCCAACGGATGCTGGCAGGATTAAGGTTGGACACCGAACCGCATTGCACCGCACCGCAGTGCACCATTATTGTACCATATCGCGTTGTACCACACCACGATGTAGTGTATCATAACCCCCCATTGTACCATTCTGTATCGTAGTCTACCCATTCTGCCTCTCACAGCTTCTGCGGCCGGAACATATGGCCAATGCAGGTGGGAGTGGGCCCTGTCAGATACCATACCACACCATGTTGTGGCACACTGCTTTGCACCACACCACTTTCTAACCTGCTCTTCCTCCTCTTCCCCCCCCTCACAGCGATTGCAGGCATGAGAGCTGGCTGATGCCGGTGGGATTGGTCCTTGCCAAATACCATACCACTTTGTACCACACTCTGCCCCTTAGCAACTCCTTCCCTCCCTGCTTCTCACAGCGTTTGCAGGCGTGAGAGCTGGCCGATGCTGGCGGGAATGGTTCCTTTCAGAGCGTTGAAGCTCAGATTGCTGGGGGTATTGGGCGGCGTGGAGTAGGGGAAGGGAGGATGGAAGGGAAGGGATCTTAGCTTTTGAGGCGCCTCAAGAATGGACCCTTTCAGAGTGCTGAAGCTCAGATTTCTGGGGGTAGTGGGCGAAGGGGGAGGAGGGGAAGTGCAGGAGGGGAAGCAGAGGGGGGGAAGCGGGGCAGGGAAAAGAGAGGGAAGGGGGAGGAGGGGGAAGGGGGAGGAGGGGGAAGGGGGAGGAGGGGGAAGGGGGAGGAGGGGGAAGGGGGAGGAGGGGGAAGGGGCACATACGAAGGCGAACGGGAGGGGGATAGGGAGGAGGGAGGGAGCGGGGAAGGGAGGGGCCACGGTTGCGCAGGGGGGGCAGGGGTGAGAAGAGGGAGTAAGCGGGAAGAGAAAGGAGAGTGGGTGGGTGGGTGGGGGGGAAGGGAGGGGCCAGGGGTGCGCAGAGAGGGCAGGGGTGAGAAGAGGGGGTAGAGGGAGGGAGGGAGGCAGAGGACGAGGGAAAGGAGAGAAGGAAAGATGTTGGCATAGCAGCAGCGAGTGTGCTTCACACCGCACTCACATTATAACGAGTGTTGTGAGCTTGCCTATATCGGAGCAGATGCTCCCAGTGAGATTGGAGCTGTGAAGATCACTGCAGGAGGGCAGAGAGGGGGGTGTAAGAGAGGGGGATGGGAGCATATAATGAGTAATTTCAGTATCAGTTCAATAAGATTTGCTTTGTGAAGTGAAGAGAAGATCACTGCAGGAGGGCAGAGAGGGGGATGGGAGAATAGAATGATTAATTGTAGTATCAGTTTAGTAAGGAGTGGGTCTGTGAAGTGAAGAGCACTGCAGGAGGGCAGTGTGGGGGACGGGAGGGAGCATCTGTGAAGTGAAGATCCTGCTGTGTAGGGAAAGGAGCAAGGGACGGGACAGCAGCACGGGAAAGGAGGAGCATTGCAGGAACAAACCAATGCTTCATATAACGCCTGGTAGATACTAGAAGAAAGAAGAGGGGAGAGAGAAAGTGGGGTGGTTGGGAGAGGAGGGAAGGCGGGGGGATGTGAGTGCAAAGAGCATCAAGGCCTACTGCTTATAACGCGTACAGCTTCCTTTCCTGACGGTACATCACGCAAACTGATGAGTGTTCTGTCCAGTTTATGCCCAGCTGAGTCCCACCCCCATCGTGCACTTTATAACATGGCACAATGCTTGTAACGAGTACAGCTGCATCCTTCAGCGCAGAAAACTCACATAGTGTTGACTGTGCCGTCTTTATTACAACGTAACCCCACCTCCATTCCACATGTAGTGGTGTTGCTCCAAGTGTTACCCTTTACACCCATCTCCACCGCACACTGCTCCAATAATTCACCTGCACGCACGCAGAGGGGTGGCATTGGTGAACCAGGTCCAAGGATTGAGAAAACCGTAATAAGTGTAATAATGTAGTATTGTACAGGTGTTCAAAACTGAGCCAGCCTATTGGCACAAGTCTTACTACAGAAACATGCGTTACAGTCGCATGCGATACAGACACATGCAATGCAAATACAAGTGTACGCGATACAATACAAGAACAAACCTTGAACTGAGTTTACAAGAGTGACGGCCAATGAAAGCGACGCATTGTGGCAAAACGCGACGAAGCCAAGGACCAGCAGTAGTAGCGTCGGCAGCCGCCGCCGTGGCGATGACGGCGGCGACGTCGCCTGGTGGTGGTAACCTCGCTGGGCGAACAGCGCCGAAGGACCATCCTGTTCGCGCACCCAGGAGGTCGTCGCCGTCATTCGCGAAGCGTCGCACGGATCAAGGGCTTCTAAGAAGAGTATAGCGGATGATTGAGGTTGCTCGGAGCGTGATGCCAAGTGAATAGGCGGTTGAGAGGAGCGACTGCCTCCGCGACCTGTGGTAACCTAACGATAAAAAAATCGCCTAGGTTGTAGGGAAAACTAAGTCGCGCAGAGATAGTCGCCTATATTTCGGCGCCTAGCCATTGTTTGTCGCCTACTTGTCGCTTACATATTGTCACCACGGGCTGTCGCAAGAGATTGTAGCTTACTGTCGCCTAAAGGCGGTTGGCGGGAATCGCGCGTCAGGCAAAGGGGGTGGGCTGGCACTATAAAGCACGTTGCTTCATGCAAATGGCTGAGACGCGCACGCGATAATCGCATTCGGGAAGCGCACAGCCGATCGAACTGCTTAGCTTGAAACACGCGGTGAGCGAACGAAACCGATCGAATTGCAACAGAGCTCCTAGGCTATTGCAATTATGTGACCTAGAGACTATCCAGCGACCAAAAATCCCCCAATGTCGTATGGATATGGTGATCCTTCTAAGAACCTCATCCCAAAACGCGTACGATACGATTCACAGGCGTCGGCTCGACTCTCGTTTAAAATTCCCACGAACACGACTGTTTACATGACGTGGCAGAGCAGCGACATTCACGGCCAGTTCCAAACACCTTATAATGCTCTTGAAGAATATAATTGTCTGGAATGATGTGACGAGTCGCGTGTGGAGTGGATTGATGCACGTTCTGCTCGTGGAAAAAGCAGCTGTTGTGTGTATGAAGGAAATCCATCCAATTTTCCTGTCGAGGATCTCGCGGGAGCTCACGTGAACGCGGTAAAGTGCGGTAAGTTTGCGTACCAAAGCTGTATAATTACATTATAAATTGGTTAGCTACGGTATGAATGAACCAAAAATCACCACACTACATCCAGACCAGACCAGTTATGTCACCTGTGAAAAGAAAGGTGAGGTCAGAGATTCGCAGTGCCGTGCTGCGTCCACGCACACGGTCGTGAAGTGTGTTTCATCCACTCACTCACGCCTGTGGGTCACTCACATCCGCTCTCATGTATCACATCCACTCTCACATCCACTCACTCACCTCACAGCTGCATTCGCGCTACGAGGACACAAAGACGGCTGGCGCTTGGTTACAGAGTAACATCCAAATTGTAAGGATTTTTTTTTTTCCTTTTCCTTATCGGGGTTTACCGCTTCGCGTACAACCCCAACTTTCAGACTCACACGTTCGGCCGACATCTACGATTCCGAGGCTGCCTCGCGTCGCCTTCGGTTTTCCCTTGCCGAATCTGCACCCAACCTCGTGTTCCCGATGTTCCCGCCTAGCTATGGTTGTTTCTATATTACATAGCGTTCTTCATTAAATCGGCAATTCATTTATTCGTCACAAGCTTCTTTATTCGTTTTCCGTGCAACTCTGTTTTACAACTCATAACACCTGGTATCAGAGCTACTTTCCTAGTTCACCCCGCTTTTCGAGGGTAGTTTAGTTGCACGGATGTGACTGGCACGGTGGGCTGCAAAGCGGTTGGCTGCAAATTTTATTAAATTGAACTTGCCCGACGCCGATAGCTTTTGCGCTTGCACTGTTGCCGAATAATCAGGGATACCCAGTTGCCCACTATACTTAGTTTGCGACCAGGCAGCATTTAACGAGCTGATGCGGCATGCAGACGGGAGATGTGAACAGAATTTCTGGGCTGTTGCCATACTGCCGTGCTGTTGCCATGCCACCATGCCACAGTGTCACCATGTCACCATGTCACCATACTGCCATGCCTTGTGCCGCCATGCATTGCTATACCGCCGTACCACGAGGTGTGGTTGTTGCCAGTATGCATAAAATCAGCACCTGTTGGAATGGAATGGAATGGAATGGAACAAAGGAGATTGCTGGCTGCTCATCTCATCAATGAAGGAAGTCGTCAAGCTGTGAAGAATAAAGAAGGAGAGAACAGGGAACAAAGCCAACAAAGCCAACAGATTTTGAGGTGCCTCAAGAAGAAAACAGGGAGCAAAGCCAACAAACAGAACAGTTTGTTACCGGTACGCATCATGCCCTTCCAGCTAGCAGCACTCACTTCACAGCAGGGCACGTTTGGCTTCTCATCCTCCCAAGCACGATGCTCACTCCGCTGTACAGTGAGTAGGCCCGGCCGAAGCTGAGCGCCAGGATCGGTTGCTTGTTCCGGTACGTGCAGCGCTGGTACATGCGGTTCGGGCTCCGACCCCCCTTTCCCCGACATGGGCTGGTGGGTGGAGGTGGGTCGAGAGGAGTACAGAGGAGTGAAGAGGAGTGAGGTTAGAAACACATGCACAGCGCTGGTAATTGCGGTTCGGGTTCTGACCCCCCTTTCCAAGACAAGGGATGGAGGGCAGAGGGGGGAAAAAGGGGAGTGCAGAGGTGTTTTCAGGAGTGCAGAGGGCATGTACATGCGGTTTGGGTTCTGACCCCCCTTTCCCAGGCAAGGGCTGCAGGGCAGAGGGGGAGAACATGGGAGTGCAGAGGAGTTCTGAGGAGTGCAGAGAGCAAGGTCCAGGTTCTGAGAACAAGTACATGCGCTTTAGGTCCCGACCTGGGCTGGTGGGTGGAGGGGCGAAGGTAGGGGTGCCGAGGGGTGCAGAGGGGTGCAAACAGAAAGTGTGAGAAAGGGAAAGGGGTTCCGACCGTTTTCCAGGCATGGGCTGGAGGGCTGATTAGGGGAAGGTGGGAATGCAATGCAGAGCAGCTGGTGCAAAGAAAGCATGTGAGAGAGGTTGGGATCGTATCCCCTGAGAGGGTTGGGACGATCCTCAGCTCCAACCCTTCTGTTTTGAGACGTCTCAAAGTTTTGAGTTTTGAGACGTCTCAAAGATCGTATCCCCTGAGAGGGTTGGGACAATCCTAAGCTCCAACTTCAGCGCACCCCCCTTTGTCTCAACACCCGACCGCCCCAACTCTCCACTTACAGCTGGGGCAAATCCGTTATAGTCCTCCTTTGAGTCGCTCTCGTCTGCAATACAATCCTCAGCTCCAGCCCTCCAGCGCACCCCCCTCTGGCAGAGGGGTGACGGGAGGAGTGCAGAGGAGTGCAGAGGAGTGCAGAGGGGTGCAGAGGAGTGCAGAGGAGTACAGAGGAGAGGAGACTTACAGCTCTTGTCGATCGTCCTCCATTGAGATGCTCTTGTCCGGGGGACCATCCTCAGCTCCAGCCCTCCAGCGCACCCCCCTTTGGCAGAGGGGTGACGGGAGGAGTGCAGAGGAGTGCAGAGGAGTGCAGTGGAGTACAGAGGAGACTTACAGCTGGGGCACATTCGCGATCGTCCTCCATTGAGTCGCTCTTGTCCGGGGGACCATCCGCAGCTCCAGCCCTCCAGCGCACCCCCCTTTATCCAGCACTCGCACCGTCATATTCGCAGGGTAAAACCCCCTATTTACACTCGGCGGGGTGATTTCCACCGAATAAGCGTGTCCCGCTAAGAGAGTCGCCGATATCGTTCGGTGAACGGGTCGGGAACCTTTGTAGAGTTTGGAATAGTCGTTTCGGTCTCCTAAGGAAACGAAATAGGCTCGGTCGGTTAGTCAGGTGAACTTTGCGGTGGAGTAGGGTCGGATCCGGCGTCTCTTGATCAGCTTCGGCGATAGGTTCGGCACGCCGTACTCCAGGTAGGTCAGGGCGATGGCTCGGTAGCAGACAGACCTGGCGGGCAGGTGAAGAGGAGGAAGCAGGGAAGGAAGAAGGGAGTTTAGGTTTATACACACGTAAACTAGAAAGACAGTCGAGCAACCTCAGGTAGGTACCAGTAAGATGAGTGCTACAATCAACACGAGATTGAATACGAGATTCCATTCAACCTGAGGTTGCTCGACTGTCTTTCTACAACTCAGGATGCTATAACTTCAACACGAGATTGAAAACTAAAAACTCGAAGAATTGTGGGACGTTGTATGGCTTTCAAATCTTCTCTCCAGAACGGAAAAAGCCCCACATCTGCAGCAACCCAAAGCGACAACGTTTTGTTTCACACTGCACCTGACAACAGTCAGGCTCGGAAACGCACGAACCTGCACGAGTAGAGCGACCACGAGTCATGGTACTGGCAGAGGGAGGCTCGGACCGAAGCTGGCGGCAGGATCGGGTGGAACGGAGCAACGAGGTAGGCTGGGCGGGCGGCGCTGGGGAAGGCCGGAGAGGAGGAGGTGAGGAAGGAGCCATCGGCATCGTGCAATGCGTAGAAACGAGCGTTGGAAACCCCCCTTGGGACAGGCCGGTTGGGCTGGAGCGCGGGAAGGAAGGGGGGCAGAGGGAAAGAAAAATAAGTCAGGAGAGGAAGGAGCCACATACCACAAATAGAACCACATACCACAAATAGGACCACATACCACAAAAAGCTGCTCATACCACAAAAAATTAGCACGTACGAGAAAGCAGGACCACGTACCACAAATAGCAGCACGTGCCAAAAATAGCAGCACATACCGCATTAGGAACAGCATAGAGCCGCCTTGTGGCAGATGTGAATTGCAGACCCTGAGAAAGGAGAGGGGGGGATTGAAGGAAGTTGGGAGTAGTAGGGTGTGAAGTTTGAAATTCAGAGTGTAGGGGGAAGGGGAGCGAGGGGTGATAGGGAAATATGTGCACTCAACTCCCTTTGAGGGGGAAATGTGAAGATGCTAGGAGCAGGAAGTTGATTTTGAGAATTCTCAAAATCAACCTCAAACAAAATGTGAAGATGCTAGGAGCAGGAACGAGATACCTTGTTTGTGGCAGAGCAGATGTGAAACGCGCACATCAACTCCCCTTCTGAGGTGACGTTTGGGTTTGAGTCAACTCAAAAGTCAGCAAGGGGTGATAGATAGGCGGAAAGCCGGAAGGTGCAAGGAGCAGCATCGAGCTACCTTGTGGCAGATGTTTAACGCACGCTCGACTCTCCGTCTCTTTCCTTTTCACACACCACCACAGTCATGTGCCATGGTAATGAGGTGACTTTTGAGTCGACTTAAAAACAACAAGGAGCAGCATCAGGCTACCTTGTGGCAGATGTTTAACGCACGCAGCACGCTCAACCCCCCTTCTCTTTCCGTTTCACACACCACCTGTAGAGAGGGTGTTTCTGAGACGTCTCAAAAGCAGCATCGAGCTACCTTGTGGCAGATGTTTAACGCACGCTCGACTCTCCGTCTCTTTCCTTTTCACACACCACCACAGTCATGTGCCATGGTAATGAGGTGACTTTTGAGTCGACTCAAAAACAACAAGGAGCAGCATCGGGCTACCTTGTGGCAGATGTTTAACGCACCGCACGCTCAACTCTCAAACGGTCAACTCTCCGTCTCTTTCCTTTTCACACACCACCACACTCACTCGCACTCACGAGTCACGCTCCCTTTTGGTCCCTCGGTCGTCACACTCTCTCACTCACTCCCTCGCTCTCACCTTCACACTCATTGCCGGGTTCCAGAACCCGCCCGCCTTATTCACTGCCAGCACCAGAGGGGACCTCTTTAGAGTGGAGGGGCACTCACACTCTCTTACACACACATCAGCACAGCAACACCCGTACTCACACCACCTCACCTTGACACTCATCGCTGGGTTCCAGAATCCCCCAGCCTTGTTCACTGCCAACACCAGCGCGGGGGTGAGGCCACACACACACACGCACTCCCACTCACAGCAACACGCCCTAACTCCACACCATCTCACCTTCACACTCATCGCTGGGTTCCAAAATCCCCCAGCCTTGTTCACTGCCAACACCAGAGCCGAGCTCCTCAGAGGGGGGCCGCACTCACACTCAATCACTGATAAGCTCTCTGTTACTCACACACACGGCAACACTCACTCCTTCCTTCCCTCTCACCTTGACACTCATCGCTGGGTTCCAGAATCCCCCAGCCTTGTTCACTGCCAAAACCAGGGCAGAGCTCTTTAGAGTGGGGCCACACTCCCACTCAATCACTGATAAGCTCTCTGTTACTCACACACACAGCAGCACTCACTCCCTCCTTCCCTCTCACCTTCACACTCATCGCTGGGTTCCAGAACCCGCCCGCCTTGTTCACTGCCAAAACCAGGGCAGAGCTCTTCAGAGTGGGGCCACACTCCCCAAACCCCGAGAACCTGATGGGGGTCAAAGGGGACAGACAGTGGACGATTAAGACAGTGGGCAGCGGTGCCTAGTTTTGAGGCGCCTCAAAACTACGCTCCCCAAACCCCGAGAACCTGGCGGGGGTCAAAGGGGACAGGACAGTGGACGGTTAGGCCAGTGGACAGCGGTGCCTCGAGAACAAACAGGCGGAGCATAAACGGGGAGAAAAGTGGAAAGTGGAAAGGATGGGGTCTACACATCACAAGCAACATGGGTCGAGCTGAAGTGCGTCGATAAGCGGGCAACAGTGATTGCATAAGAGCGATTGTACCTATTAGCTTCTTCCAGCATGCCGCTCAGCTTCACTTGGCTCAGCATCACCCCAATGGGGCTCTTGAACATGCCCTCCCTCCCCTTCCCTCCAACCTCCAGCCCCCTCTACCCCCCAATCCCTTCTCTCACCTGCTGTTGAGGACTCTATTCGCCTCCAGCATGCCGCCGAGCTTCACTTGACTCAGCATCACCCCAATGGGGCTCTTGAACGTGCCGCCATCCCGCGAATAGAAGAACCCCGCCGCTACTCGCCCCCTCGTCTTCCACAGCCACCCTTCTCAGCCCCCTGGCCCCCTTCTCTCACCTGCTGTGCGCCACTCTGCACCACTCTATTCGCCTGCTGCCCAATACTCCCCCTTCCCCGCTCCCTCCTTCCCCCACCCCCAGCCTCCCTTCCTCTCACCTGCTGTTCACCACCCTATTCGCCTCCAGCATGCCGCTCAGCTTCACTTGACTCAGCATCACCCCAATGGGGCTCTTGAAAGTCCCTCCATCCCGCGAATAGAAGAACCCTGCTGCCACACGACCCCTCGTCTCCATCTCCTTTACCCTCCTCACCGCCTCGATCTCCCCACCCCCATAATCCTCTTCCTCCTCCTCCCCCTCCTCGTCCTCTTCCTCTTCCTCATTGCCATCCTCATTATCGTTGTAAACCGTTTCATTGTCATTGAAAACTAACTGATCTTCATTATAGGCTGACCCATCCTTTATATAAGTGCTAAGAACTTTCGCAGTGGAATCACCCAACCCCACATCATCTCCCCCATCCTCGTCGTAAGCTGATCCATTACTCTCTCCCCCCGCTCTTCTCCTTCTCCTCCACCCCCACTTTCCTCCCGTTCCCATAACCCCTGTAGTAGCTGCTTCAGCTGTCTCGCTATAACCATCCTCGCTATAGTCATCCTCCATACTGTACTGCGGAGCTGTTAGCATCAAACCAGGCGACTGCCAGTTCGACGTGGTGTACCCTTCCATTTCATCCTCGTTAGTAGCAGGTTCAACGTGCAGGCGAGACGATGCTGCTCCTGCTGGTAGCTGTGGTGTTGCAAGTGTGGACGGCATGAGCTGTGGTGTTGCATGTGTTGATGGCATGAGCGGTGACGGTGCGTGTGTTGAGGGCAGTAGCTGCGGCGGGGTTGACGGCATGCGTTGTTTCGGTGCAGCATCATAAGGTGTTGACCCTCCAGTCCCGGATGATTTGCTGTTGGGGCAAAGGGAGGGAGGAGATACAGGGAAGCAGCGGAAGAGGGGGAAGCAAATGCAGCAGCATGGAAGGGGGGAAGGAGCAGACGAGGATGAGGACGCCAAAGTTGGACTGGCTGGGAGCGTTACCTGCACTGCGCAGGCCTGGAGGGATGTCTTATCTGCACATGACTGTTACCTGCATGCGGATGAATAAGGCCGTACGGCCGATGAAGGTGCAGGCGAGGATGAGAATGCCAAAGTTGCGGTTGAGGTCGATGGCTTGTTCAGGAAGGTGGAGTGCTAGCCACGTGCTCTGTTATGTTACATACACGTGTGTATCCGCGCACACATTGTGTATCCGTGCACACATTGTGTATCCGTGCACATTCTTACCTGCACGCCGTGCGGCCGATAAAGGTGCAGGCGAGGATGAGAATGCCAAAGTTGCGGTTGAGGTCGATGGCAATACGGTTGTTGAGGAAGGTGGAGTGGCCGATGGTGATGCTCTGGCTGTTGTACAGGAATACGCTGGGAGAGGGGAGTTGGGAGTAGGGAGAGAGAGAGTGTTGAGGTGGGAGGGTGGAAAGGAGGGGAGCAGGGGATAGGAGAGTTGTTAAGGTGGAGGAGCCGATGGTGATGCTCTGGCTGTTGTACAGGAATACGCTGGGAGGGGGGGGAGAGGTGAAAGGAGGGGGAGAAGGAAGAGGAGAGGGAGGGGGAGAGCATAAGGGAGTTGCGGTTGAGGTCGATGGCGATGCGGTTGTTCAGGAGGTGGAGTGACTGACGGTGATGCTCTGACTGTTGTACAGGAACACGCTGGGTGGGGGGGAGGGAGGGTGGTGGGTGGTTGGTATACGGGGAAAGTAAGAAAGAGATTGAATGTGGGTGTTGAGGAAGGTGGAGTGACTGACGGTGATGCTCTGACTGTTGTACAGGAATACGCTGAGGGGGGGGAGGTGGTGGGGCGGGGAAGGGGGGCGAACGAGGGGCGAAGGGAGAGTTGAGGGGTATTGAGATGTATTGAGGTGACTCAACAAGGGTAGCAGCTATGGCAGCCACAGAAAAAAAAAAAGGAAAAAAAGAGAAAGAATTTAAGCAACAAACAAGAAGTACATTACATATATGTATATATATGTATACATATGTATATATGTGTATATGTATGGATATAATATATGTATATATGTGTATATATATGTATAAAATGGCAGCCGCAGCAGCAGCAGCAGCAGCGCTCACCCGATGGGGTTGCTGTAGATGAGTGAGTGAGAGATGCGCACCTGAAAGTGAGGAGGGGTTGGTGGGATGGAGGGTTTGGGAGTAGGGGAGGACAAGTAGAGAAATGAGTTGATGAGAGGGGCACAGAAAGGGGGAGAAAGGGGTGACACTAGGAGCTCTGGCTTTGACTGGTGTTGACTGGCGTTGACTAACAATGAATGGTGTGGACTCGATTATAGTTGACTAGCGTTGACTAGTGTTTGACTTGGATCGTTTCTCTTGCTTGGGAGAGGCGCCATGTGGGTAGGCGCGGAGGACAAAGAGGGCGTTGACTACCTTCGACCAGCGTTGACTGGCGTTGACTGGCGTTGACTTACTTGGATTGAGTCGATTCTCTTCCCCTCCCTCTAGAGGGGAACATGCGGCGAGCACCGTGCATGCGGGTAGGTGCGGAGGCCAAAGAGGGCGTTGACTACCTTCAACCAGCGTTGACTGGCGTTGACTTACTTGGATTGGATCGATTCTCTTCCCTTCCCTCTAGAGGGGAACATGCGTCGAGCACCGTGCATGCAGGTAGGTGGGAGGCCAAAGAGGGCGTTCGAGTGAAGTAGGTTGCCATGCGTGTACTAGCATTGACTGATGGTGACTGGCGTTGACTGGCGTTTACTTACTTGGAGCGCCTTTCTTCCTTTCCCTTGCGAGGGGAACGCGGGCCGGGCGCCATGCGGGTAGGTGCGGAGGCCGAAGAGAGCATTGGAGTGAAGCACGTTGGCTGTGAAGACCAAGGCGAGCGTCATGGGGGAGAGGTTCTTCCAGAAGGGCAGGTTCCTAGAGAGTCCCCTCATGTGCTTGTTTAGCTCTAGCCAGAAGCTGGGGGGAGGGATGAGAGGGGAGGGGCAAAACAAGGAAGAATGGGGAGAGGGAGTACAAGGGCCAAGGCATGAGCATTGAAGGGGAGGCTCCTAGAGAGTCCCCTCATGTGCTTGTTGAGCTCTAGCCAGAAGCTGGGGGTAGGGAGGGCGTGGGGACAGGTGAGATGGAAAACGAGAGGGAATGGGAAACTGCAGAAAACTCTTGTTTCCTAACAAAAAAAAAACTGAAATTCGTTTTTAATAGGCGGGCAGGTCTATTCGATTTATTCTTATGTAACTACATTTTGTTTCTAATAGGCGGGCAGGTCACAAGAGTAGGAAATGTAGTAAGACGAATAAATTGAAGGAAAGGAGCTTGAAAACACAGACAGCGCATGTCCTTGTTGGAAACTGCACTGCACCACACCGCACCACACTGCACCACACTGCACCCCATTGCACCATACGCGCCACTCACCCCGAATCCTCCGACCCAGCAGCCACATTCCCAACAAAGCTGTTGAAGGGCGTGGCGAGCCAGAACGTGGATGGCTGGTTGTCCGTCTGGCGGTCAAACTTCGCTAGGGAAGCTGGGGGGATGAGGCGTTGCACTGGAGGAGGAGAGAGGGGACAGGGGAGAGGGAAGAGAGAGGGGAGAGGGGAGAGGGGGAGAGAGGGGACAGGGGAGAGGGAAGAGAGAGGGGAGAGGGGAGAGGGAAGAGAGAGGGGAGAGGGGAGAGGGGAGAGAGAGGGGAGAGGGGAGAGGGGAGAGAGAGGGGACAGGGGAGAGGGGAGAGAGAGGGACAGGGGAGAGGGGAGAGAGAGGGACAGGGGAGAGGGGAGAGAGAGGGGACAGGGGAGAGGGAAGAGAGAGGGGAGAGGGGAGAGGGGAGAGAGAGGGGAGAGGGGAGAGGGGAGAGAGAGGGGACAGGGGAGAGGGGAGAGAGAGGGGACAGGGGAGAGGGGAGAGAGAGGGACAGGGGAGAGGGGAGAGAGAGGGACAGGGGAGAGGGGAGAGAGAGGGGACAGGGGAGAGGGAAGAGAGAGGGGAGAGGGGAGAGGGGAGAGAGAGGGGAGAGGGGAGAGGGGAGAGAGAGGGGACAGGGGAGAGGGGAGAGAGAGGGACAGGGGAGAGGGGAGAGAGAGGGGACAGGGGAGAAGGGAGAGAGAGGGACAGGGGAGAGGGGAGAGAGAGGGGACAGGGGAGAGGGGAGAGAGAGGGACAGGGGAGAGGGGAGAGAGAGGGACAGGGGAGAGGGGAGAGAGAGGGGACAGGGGAGAGGGGAGAGAGAGGGACAGGGGAGAGGGGAGAGAGAGGGGACAGGGGAGAGGGAAGAGAGAGGGGAGAGGGGAGAGGGGAGAGAGAGGGGAGAGGGGAGAGGGGAGAGAGAGGGGACAGGGGAGAGGGGAGAGAGAGGGGACAGGGGAGAGGGGAGAGAGAGGGACAGGGGAGAGGGGAGAGAGAGGGACAGGGGAGAGGGGAGAGAGAGGGGACAGGGGAGAGGGGAGAGAGAGGGACAGGGGAGAGGGGAGAGAGAGGGGACAGGGGAGAGGGAAGAGAGAGGGGAGAGGGGAGAGGGGAGAGAGAGGGGACAGGGGAGAGGGGAGAGAGAGGGGACAGGGGAGAGGGGAGAGAGAGGGACAGGGGAGAGGGGAGAGAGAGGGACAGGGGAGAGGGGAGAGAGAGGGGAGAGGGGAGAGGGGAGAGAGAGGGGACAGGGGAGAGGGGAGAGAGAGGGGACAGGGGAGAGGGGAGAGAGAGGGACAGGGGAGAGGGGAGAGAGAGGGACAGGGGAGAGGGGAGAGAGAGGGGACAGGGGAGAGGGGAGAGAGAGGGACAGGGGAGAGGGGAGAGAGAGGGGACAGGGGAGAGGGGAGAGAGAGGGGACAGGGGAGAGGGGAGAGGGGGGAGAGAGGGGAGAGGGGAGAGGGGAGAGGGGAGAGAGAGGGGACAGGGGAGAGGGGGTACAAAACGTGGACGGCTGGTTGTCTGTTTGGCGCTCGAATTTAGCGAGAGAGGCGGGTGGAATGAGACGATGGGCTGAAGGGGGGGAGGGGCGGAAGGGGGAGAGGGGGGCAGAGGTGAAAAGGTGTGGCGAGAGAGGCGGGTGGGATGAGACGATGGGCTGAAGGGGGGAAGAGGTGAAGAGGGGGCAAGAGAAGTGGGAAGGGCGTGGCGAGCCAAAACGTGGACGGTTGGTTGTCGGTCCTTGATGGTGACGGTTGGTCGTCGTCCTAAGATACAGTTTAAGTTGATGGACATAAGACCTCCGCAGCCCACCTGTTTAACACTGACAGAACGTGGACGGTTGGTTGTCGGTCCTTGATGGTCGAAGACCATCAAAGTTCGACCATTATTTTTTCGGTCTTTGATGCACCTAAACCAAGGTGACTTTTGAGTCGACTCAAAAGTCACCTCGTAACCATTTTTTTTGTCAGTCTTTGATGCACCTAAACCAATAGTCGAACTTGAACCTAAGTGAATTCTACAGGTTTGCAGCTACTCCACGATGAACCTTGATGCTTGCACCTAAAACAATAGTCGAACTTGGTGAGGGAGGCACCTAGCAGAGCCTCTTCTCCCTCAACTCGCACGCACGCACGCACGCACGCACGCACGCACGCACGCACGCACGCACGCACGCACGCACTGTCGGAGAAACAGCTCTGCCTGCCACCTGTGAAACAGCTCTGCCTGTCATTTGTCCTGTAATCTGATGCTTTTCCTCTCTTTGGCTTCTTGTGCTGCCTCAGCCACTCCCTGCCATGAAAGAGACAGAGCTCCCACCCCAAGGGTCCTGCCATAACGCAGCTCATACCCGTCCATCCTTGCACACGCGCACACTCCTTTCCGTTTGTTATGAAAGAGACAGAGCTCCCACCCCAAGGGTCCTCCCTGAGTGGTGTGTCACCTAGCTGTAAGATGAAGGTAACAATGATCCACTATACGAAAGGATAACAAACGGAAAGCAACGAGTGTGTGTGTGAGAGTGGATTTACCTGGCCTAGGCTCGAAGCGTGCATTTCTCAATGTGCGCTTCGAGCCTGGGTTGGTGCATCCACATTGGTTCATTGGATTGCACTCCTCGGAACTCTCCTACCAACTTCGCGACACTCTCCCTGGTCCCCAACTACCTACACCCCAGATCTTCACATACAGTCATATTACACTTGAAACTACACCGCAGCAAAACTGGCAATTCGGTGACAGCTGTCGGAGAAACAGCTCTGCCTGCCACCTGTGAAACAGCTCTGCCTGTCATTTGTCCTGTAATCTGATGCTTTTCCTCTCTTTGGCTTCTTGTGCTGCCTCAGCCACTCCCTGCCCCCTCCTGTGCCCGTGCTCGAGCAGCTTGAGCGCGGGTCACAGGACCAGTACGCTGAGGCCCGGTTCCCCTTATCACAGCCGTGTTCGTCTGGTGTTCCTTCAGCTGCGCCCCTTTCTCATTTTCCAGCACCAGCACTCCTGAAGGGCGCACCTCCTTGACTCTCCAACGCACTGTCCCCAATCCCACATCCAGGGTGTCCTGCTTCGCTCTTTTCAGATAGACTTCCTGTCCTTCACATACGCCCTTCTGCACTTTCCCTTCTCCTTTGCGTTGCCTCTGCTCATATCTCCTGGCATCTCGCAGCTGCGCGGTGTGCAGGTTCTCCAGCGCGGCTGGCATCATGAAGCGCATGTAGCGTGCTCGGACATCAGACAGGGCCACCCAGTTCCTGATCGTGCCCGCTGTCACTGTGTCTGTCAGAACCCGTGGTGCCCCTACTGGCAGAATTGGCTCTCGTCCATAGAGTAGGCTGTACGGAGAGTGATCCTTCAGCGCTGCCTGCTTCCCGAATCTGTACCCAGCTGCTATCCAGTCCAACTCATCATCCCAATCCCTCTTTCTCTGCTCCCCGTAGGTCCGCAGCCCTCGCTTGATGGTCTGGACTATGCGCTCAGTCAGCCCGTCGCTTTGCGGGTGGTAGCGGGAGGTACGTCGGTGCGTGATGCCAGATTCCAGCAGCAACTGCTTAAACTCTCCCTGGAACTCTGTGCCCTGATCTGTGAGCACTTCCCCGCACGCTCCGAATCGACACACTACCTGAGCCTTGAAAGCCGCTGCAATGTGCCTTGCGCTCTTGCTAGGAATGGCTCTCACCTCCAGCCATTTGCTCACGTGCTCAACCATGAGCACTATGTACTGGTTCCCGCTCCTGCTCAGTGGCAGCTCTCCCGCTAGGTCCAAGGACCAACGAAATCCCAAACCACAGATGGGCAATGACTGCAGTTCGGCCTTGGCCTGAGTGAGGTTCGCCTTGCTCCTCTGACAAGCCTCGCACCCTTCTACCCACTCTTTCACTTGCCGGCGCATCCCTTCCCACCACCAGCCTGTTTTCAGCAGGTGTACAGTTCTCTCGTGGCCGAAATGTCCCAGCTTAGTGTGCACCTCCCTGATCACTGCTTCACGCTCCTCTGGCGCTGGCACCAGCTTCCAGCCGTCCTCTGTTTTTATCTGCAGCTGCTGTTGAAACCACCTGTAGTGATGCCCTCGTGCCCTCACCCTTTCAGACACTGTCTCATCTTCCTCGGTCTCTCCCTTCACCCATTCCAGTGCCTTTGTATCCTGCCAAATGTCAGCTGGCCCCTTACTCCCCTTCGCACCGTTCTGCTCCACCTCTCTCGCCAGCAGAATCAAGGTATGCGCTGGCTCCAGCTCTGTCCGTTCCGTTTCCGTTGCCTTCTGGTCTGTCTCTAGTGGTGGTGGGTTGCGAGAGAGACCGTCAACATGCTGTAGTGTCTTTCCCGGCCTGTGCCTTATCTTAAAGTCATACTCTTGCAGCTTTACTGCCCACCTCGCGTTCCTGCCCGTCAGCCCTGGTGTGGTCATCAGCCATGTGAGGGGCTGATGGTCCGTCACCAGGGTGAACTCCCTACCCTGTAGATATACTCGGAAATGCCCCACTGCCCATACCGCCGCCAGCCCCTCCCCGATATACGAGCTGTACTGTGCTTCAGCCGGGTTGCAGCTCCTGCTGGCGTAAGCCACTACCTTCTCCACTCCCTCTACCTCCTGGCACAGTATTGCCCCCATCCCCTGACTGCTCCAGTCGGTGTAGAGGACGAAGAGCTGGTCTGCTGCTGGCAGCCGCAGCACTGTCGCCGTCTTCACCGCGGTCATCAGGTCTTGCAGCGCCTCCCTCTGTTTCTCTCCCCACTCCCATGCCTTGTCTTCCCGCAGCATCCCGTTCAGCACCGTTGCTCTCTTGCTGAAGTTAGGCACGAAGCGTCTGTAATAGCTGAGGAAGCCCAAGACCGCCCGCAGCCCGGACTTGTCTCTGGGTTCCCTTAACCTGTCCAGCACCTGCACCTTCGCTTGCTGGATCCCGATTTGTCCCCCTGTGACCTCATACCCCAAGTATTGCACGGTCTGCTCCCCCCATCTGCATTTGTTGGGATGGCAAGTGAGCCCTGCCCCCTCTATGGCACTCAGTGTCCTCTCCACGTCCTCCAGGTGCTGCTGTTCGGTTAAGCTGAAGACCACCACGTCATCGATATAGCATGCCGCATGCTCTATATCCCGCAATACCGCATCCATGATCCGCTGGAATACTGCTGAGGCGTTCCTTAGACCGAACGGCATGTACAACCACTCGTACAGCCCATCAGGTCCATGGAAGGCCGTTTTCTTCACATCCTCCTCTCTGATTTTTATTTGATTGAACCCCTACCGTAGGTCCAGCGTTGTGAAAAACACCCCATCAGCCAGCTTGTCGAAGAGTTCTTCAGCCATCGGCATCGGATATCGGTCCGGCACGGTAATTTTGTTAAGATCCCTGTAATCCCCGCACATTCTCCTGCTCAGCACCTCGCCTGTCAAGTCTTTCCTGGCTGCCACCACGGTTGGGGTGGCGTATTCCGACTCTGACCTCCGAATCAGTCCTGCTTCCAGCAGCTCCTTGATTTTCTCTCTACATATCTCTTCATCCCCTGGTGGCATCTTCCTCCTGCGGTGGAATACCGGCTCATCACTGCTCAGCTTCAGTGCCATCTCTTTAATCTTGCACTTCCCCAACTCCTGCAGGGTGAAAGCGAAGCCCTTCCGATGCTTGGCCAGCAGTGTTCGCATTGCTGCCTTCCCTTCCTCGCTCATGTTCTCACCTATCCTCCACTCTGGCTCCTCTTTCTGCAGGCAGGCCCACACGCCTTGTCTCACTGTTGCCACTGTGTTTTCTCCTTCCTTCAGTCCCCAATGCAGCACTGTCTCCTTCCACATCCGCTGCACCAACCATCTCATCATGTACCCATCCATAGCGTTCCCCAATGCCCGCCTCCTTTCCTTCTCACTCACTCCAGGGGCTGCTGTTGCATTCTCCTTGTACCCCATGGCCAGCTCCCTCTCCAAAGCCGTGGGTTCTTCCCACCGTCCCTTCCTATGGTCAAGTACAAGTCCTGGGCCCGGCTGCTCTCCATCCATCCGATATCCTGCTGCCCCCTCATAGGACACCAAGGTGGGTAATGCCTGCCTCTCCTGTCCCACCTGGTTGCACGGGTAGTGTCTGCTGTAGCTCCTTTTGCTTACTGGTGCTGGAGTTCTTCCTGGCTCCAGTATGTCGCTCACCTTGCGCCCCTCTGCCCTCTGCACTCCCTCTATCTCCCTCTGCAGATCTTCCACTGGCACCACATTCTGCCAGTACATCCTAAGCCGGTGTGCGTAAGCTCCCATTCGCACCGCGTCGCTGCTCACCCCTTTGCCCACCTGCCTTGCCACTTTCTCCCTTACCAACCTCACTGGTTCCCGGACATCTCCTTCCATGTCCAAGTGTTCCAGCAGGTAGGCCAGTCTGCCCTGCCTAGCCTGCACCCACTCCATAATCTTGAACAATTCCTCCATCAGTTTGGTCCTGGGGTCTAGCTCACCCTTGCCCTTTCCTGCCCATGATACCCCTTGGCACTCCCACCCTGCCACCAGCAGGTCTACATGCCCTCAGCTTGCCACTTCAGCTTCCGTGATTGCTTTTACATCGTTCACTCCTCGGCTCATCGCTGCCTTGATCACGTCTCCCCTCAGCAGCTCCGGGAACTCTCTATGCAGCTCCCATGCATGATGCTCCGCTATTTTTCTCACCTCTGCTGCCTGCTCCACGTAAATCCACTGTTTCACTGCTATTCTATTCCGCACCACTGCTGCCAGTCCCGCCCCTATTCCCCCGAACAGTTCCACCAGCCGGATGGGTTGCTGCCAGTCAGTCTGTTGGCTAGGCTCATCCCTGAGGCGCATCCTAGGCTCATCCCTGAGGCGCATCCTAGGCTCATCCCTGAGGCGCATCCTAGGCTCATCCCTGAGGCGCATCCTAGGCTCATCCCTGAGGCGCATCCTAGGCTCATCCCTGAGGCGCATCCTAGGCTCATCCCTGAGGCGCATCCTAGGCTCATCCCTGAGGCGCATCCTAGGCTCATCCCTGCCCGTCCCTTTACCAGCCACTCCCTCTTGTGCCCCCTGCTTCGCCGTCACCTCCTTCTGATCTGCACGATAGGCCCTCTTTGGCTCTGTCTTCACAAACTGCACCGGCAGCTGCCCTAGCAGTTCACCCTTCCTCCACCACCTCGTTCGGAACTCCACTGTTTCTTTCCAAAAGCAGATGGTCATGCCCAATGCAAAAATCATCTCCGTGCCCACCAGCACATCAAAATCTTCCGACTCTGAAATTCCACACCTGATTCTGACTGGCGTCTCGTGTTTCTCCCCTTTCAGCACCGTCAGTTCTATGGGAGTCCTCGTGCAGGGCATCCATTTTGACTCTCCTCCCTCTGCCGTCATCACTAGCATCCCCTTCATCACATGTCTGTCCGGTGCCCACAATCCCAGCTTCTCGGCCATCCCCTTCCCGAGTATGACACTCTGTGCTCCGGTGTCTATGATAGCTGTCTTTGCTTTCTCCCCTTCCACCGTTAGTGCTCCATTTTGGATCAGCAACACTGATGTTTGACACGCCAGCCGCTCCTGCGGGTGACGTGCAGCAGTGCATCGCTCTTCCTTCTCTTCCGGCTTCTGCCCCCTTTCCCGCTCCTTCCTCACCTGTTCCCTTCGCCCATCCTTGCCTCCACTGCGCAGCCCCATCTCTTCTCTCCCTCTCCATGCCATGTATGCAGGTTGCTCCTCATGTTCCACCTCATCATCCTCCCTCATTCCCCACGCCATGAGTGCTCCCTGCTCTTCCTGTGCTACATCTTCTTCCTCCTCATCCCTGGCATACATCCCTGCCTCTGCTTCGCGTCGCGGTCCCAGTGCCTGCAGCTGCGCTTGCAGCCGGCTGATCTGCTTCTCCTGTTCCTCCAGCTTCTTTTTCGCTGCTCCCTCTCGCTGGTAGCAGTCTTTTGCCGCATGTCCTCCTCTTCCACAGATTTCACACTTCGGTGCTTCAGGGCATTCCCGTCGCCGATGCCCTGGTTTCCCGCAACTGTCACAGTTTTTGCAGTCCTTGCGAATGTGTCCCGGCTGTCCGCATCTGTGGCAAGTCCGTGTCTCTGGCCTGCCCTCTCCTCCACCCACTGCCTTCTCCCTTTCTTCAGGTATGATCGCTGCTGCCCAAGTCGGCCCACGGCTTCGCTCCATGTTCCTGGGCCGATATGCCTCATATTTTCTTTGTGCTAGCTCCATCTTCTCTGCCAACTCGAATACCTCATCCAGCGTTGTGTCTGCCCCCATCTCATACACCTTCATGCGCAGCCCGTTTCCCATGGTGTTGTCCAGCCCGTCCAAGAACTTGCTGACCAAGAGGCCCATGTCCCCACATGTCACATCCTCCGCCAAGTTGATCAGCCGGTTGTAATAGGTGAGCAACGACTCACTCCTCCCTCTCCGGAACTCCTGAAATTCCCTTATCTTTTCTGCAGTATGCCCTGGAAACTGTCGCTGCAGCCGCTTCAGAAATGCCTCTGTGGGGTCTTCCCCGTACCTGCCCGCCCTCTCAAGCAATTCATCCATCCTCATTCTGTACAGTGTCTCCGCCTCCCCTTCCAATGTATTTGGCAGACTTAAGAAGAAATCCACCGCATCCATGCCGCTCCGCTCACATCTATATCTCACATTCCCCACTTGCATCAAGTAGTTCTTCAGTGTAGGCCCCACGCGCTGGTCTCCTGAGAACCGCGCCGGCACTTCCACACGTGTGGCCATCGCTGCACTTCCACGCCCCTCGCCCCATGACTCACTTGCTCCCCTTTCCTGCCTTCCTGACGTTCCTCCTCCTCTAGCCCGCTCGATCCCCTTCCTTGCTTCTCTGGCGCGCTCCATGCTGGATGCCAGACCGCTGCCTACACCTTTGCTTCTGTGCTGATCCTGCCTTGCTTCCCAGCGCATTTCCTCCTCATCCCTCCTCCCTCGCCGATCTGGTGAGTAACTCGCCTGCGCCCAATCTTCTCTTCGCCCTTGGCGCTGCCAGCGCTTCTCAGGTGTCGGGGATCGTGGAGCTCTCCTTCCCTCCTGCCCATAACGATTGTCTCGGTGACGCCACTCCTCCTCCCATCTCCCTCTCTGTCCTTGCTGCAGATCACGTTCTGGCGAGCGGTGCCCGCCTCCATATCTCTCTTCACGCTGCGGACGCTGATCCAGCGAGCGATGCTCGCTTCCCCAACTCACACCCCGTTCTTGGTGCCGATCTGGAGAACTTGACTCGCCTCCCCACTTCCTCTCATGATGTTTGCGCAGATCCGGCGAGCGTGGCCCACTTCCCCGCCTCCCGTCCTGGTGGCGATACGAATCTGGCGAACGCGACTCGCCTCCATGCCTTCCCTCATGGCGCTGGCGCCGATCCGGCAAACGTGACCCGTTTCCCCGCGCTCCGCGATGCTGCTGACACGGATCCGGCGAGCGCGACTCGCCTCCCCGCCTCCCGCTGCGATTCCTCCACGGATCTGGCGAGCGCGACCCGCCTCCCCGCCTCCCGCTGCGATTCCTCCACGGATCTGGCGAACGCGATCCGCCTTCCCGTCTCCCGCTGTGATACCTCCCCAGTTCCGGCGAACACGACCCGCTTCCCCGTCTCCCGTCACGTTGCTGACGTGGCTCAGGCGAACGCGACCCGCCTCCCCGCCTTTCGTCATGATGCGGGCGCAGATCTGGCGCGCTCGGACTGCTTCCCCGCTTTCCGTCATTCTGCGGGCGCGGATCTGGTGCGCGCGCTGCGCCGCTGCCCTGTTCCCCGCCTTGCGCCTGCTGTCCAGGAACGGGCGCTTCCTTGCGCGCGCTTCGTACGCTGCCCGTTCCGCCAGTCTCTTCCGCCTCGCCTGCCTTAGCGGGATTTGCCTCCGTTGCTTCCGCGGGCATGTCGCGCTGCTCGCCTGCGCCCTCCTCCTGGGCTCCGCCGCCGACATCAGCCACGTCGTCACGCTCAGATCCCTGCGACGAGTCCGTGCTCTCGTCCACTCCTTCTCCTTCAGCGTTGAGGTCACCCTCTCGGCCCGAAAACAATTCCTCCCAGCCTCGCCCGCGACTCCGATCTTCGCGACGGCGGTAGCTTGCCTCCGGCGAGCGATACGCTCCCGTCTCCTGGCGATACCCCAGATCGCCACCTGCTCCGTGGCGCGGTTCCGACCGCCACGGATCACTTCCTGCCAGGGCCGATCCCGATCCGCCTGCTCCTGTTCGTGCGGATCCGCCCGCTCGGCGCTCGGGCACGAGAGGCACCTGATCTGCGCGAAAGGCAGGCCTCCGCGGCGACCTCTCCGGCGATCGCCCACGCTCACGCGAGTGTCCGCGCCATGCGCGATCCTCCTCGCGACGACCATACGTCCTGCCATAACGCAGCTCATACCCGTCCATCCTTGCACACGCGCACACTCCTTAACGTTTGTTATGAAAGAGACAGAGCTCCCACCCCAAGGGTCCTCCCTGAGTGGTGTGTCACCTAGCTGTAAGATGAAGGTAACAATGATCCACAATACGAAAGGATAACAAACGGAAAGCAACGAGTGTGTGTGTGAGAGTGGATTTACCTGGCCTAGGCTCGAAGCGTGCATTTCTCAATGTGCGCTTCAAGCCTGGGTTGGTGCATCCACATTGGTTCATTGGATTGCACTCCTCGGAACTCTCCTACCAACTTCGCGACACTCTCCCTGGTCCCCAACTACCTACACCCCAGATCTTCACATACAGTCATATTACACTTGAAACTACACCGCAGCAAAACTGGCACCTTATATGCACAACCGTGCATATTCGGTGACAGCACGCACGCACGCACGCACGCACGCACGCACGCACGCACGCACCACGCACGCACGCACGCACCACACAGCAGCACCCACCAGCGCGTGTGCTCATGCCCAGGTTGCGGATGAACGTGTTCCTTGCCTCACTGCCCTCCTTGCCTCCCTCTGTTCCATTCTCTCAACCCCCTTACCCCAATCCTCTCACACACAGAACAACGCTCACCAGCGCGAGTGCTCATGCCCAGGTTGCGGATAAACGTGTTCCTCGCCTCACTGCCCTCCTCCAGGACAAAGCAGTGCCCTCTCGTCTCATACGCCACGTTATCAGCTATAGTTACTCGCGAGGTAGCATGTACCACAATGCATCGCTGCAGGGGAAGGGAACGGTGAGAGGGGAGAGGGGAGAGGGGAGAGGGGAGAGGGAAGAGGGGAGAGGGGAGAGGGGAGAGGGGAGAGGGGAGAGGGGAGAGGGGAGAGGGGAGAGGGGAGAGGGGAGAGGGGAGAGGGGAGAGGGGAGAGGGGAGAGGGGAGAGGGGAGAGGGGAGAGGGGAGAGGGGAGAGGGGAGAGGGGAGAGGGGAGAGGGGAGAGGGACACATTAACAAGGGAGTGAGGAGGAAGGAAGCAGTGCCTCCTCGACTCACTGCCTTCTTCCAGCACAAAGCAGTGCCGGGGAGGGCCGTATCACTATGCTATGCGCCGCTGCAGGAGAAGGGACGGGGGGATTTCCGTTCCAACTGTGGCTCCCAGCCATGGGAGAAAGAACCATGGCGAAGAAAGAACCATGGGTCCCATCCCAACACGCATGCAATCTCTACCCATGCAATACGTACAAAACCCCCAATGCCCCCCCCCCCCTCCCCCCCCCCCCCCCCCCCCCCCCCCTTGCCCTCTCCCTCCCCCACTCACCTGCTTTGACTCCAGAATCACGTTCTTCCGAACAAGGAACCGTCGCTTCACGTCACCACACACGTGGAAGTGAAGGGGGTATTTTCCCAACCTGCTGCCCTGCTTGCCCAGCCCCTCTCTCCTCTGCTCCCCCCCCCCCCAATCGCTCGCCCTCTTACCTGTTTGGACTCCAGGATCACGTTCTTGCGAACGAAGAACCGTCGCTTCACATCTCCACACACGTGAAAGTGAAGGGGGTACTTTCCCAAGCTGCCCTGGTTCCCCAGCCCCTTGAACTGCACGCCGTGAATCGCCTGGGGCGTGCGAGTCATGTATATCATAAAGTGACCGCCTGTGTGAGAAGGGGAAGGGGGGAAGGGGGGAGGAATTGCCCAAGCTGCCCTGCTCGCCCAACGAGCCCCTTGAACTGCACGCCGTGAATCGTCTGGGGCGTGCGAGTCATGTAGACCATGAAGTGCCCGCCTGGGGGAGGAGGGAGGGGAGGAAGGGGGATGTGGGTGGGGAAGTATGAGACACACACATGCAAGTGCACTGGGTATCGCCCCAGGCTGCCTGCCTTGCATCCCCAGCCCCTTGAACTGCACGCCGTGAATGGTCTGGGGCGTGTGAGGCATGTAGACCATGAAATGGGCACCTGAGAGGAGAAGGGCACTGGTTGGCAAAGAGAAAGGAACACTGGGTATCGCCCCAGACTGCCTGCTTGAATCCCCACCCCCTTGAACTGCACGCCGTGAATGGCCTGGGGCGTGTGAGTCATGTAGACCATGAAATGGGCACCTGAGAGGAGAAGGGCACTGGTTGGCAAAGAGAAAGGAACACTGGGTATCGCCCCAGACTGCCTGCTTGAATCCCCACCCCCTTGAACTGCACGCCGTGAATGGCCTGGGGCGTGCGAGGCATCTCCGTAACCATATCTTCCTCTCGCCTTCATATTGGTACAGTAAGGAGGCTGCTCGTGCAGTGCACGCCTTGAATCAAAGTCTAGTTTTGAGGCGCCTCAAAACTAAACCATATCTTCCTCTCGCCTTCATATTGGTACGGTAAGGAGGCTGCTCGTGCACGCCTTGAATCACAACGTTGCGCGTCAGCTCAGCAGCGCCACCTTTGCTCCAACGTCCACGGTACCTCCACTCAGTTCAGTAGTACACTCAACCCAACCCTCGTTACAGCAGAGTCAACACGGGAAGCAGAAGGACAGTTGTTTCCTACTCACCATCATACTGGTAAGGAGGCTGCTCGTGCAGTGCACGCCTTGAATCACAACGTTGCGCGTCAGCAGCGCCACCTTTGCTCCAACGTCCACCATGCCCCCACTCACTCAGCACAGCACACTCAACCCAACCCTCACTACACCCATCCTTCGATTCAATCACACTCTTCTCTCACCGTCATATTGGTACGGAGGCTGTTCGTGCACCCCTTGAACCACAATGTTGCGAGTCAGCAGCGCCACCTCCGCCCGAACGTCCACGCTGCCTCCAAACCCGTCCCGCACAGCATTCCTCTCCCCGTCGTGGGAGTGCTTCAGAGGGCGGTGGAGGGTTATCACACTGCTGGATGGGCCGGTTCTCCTCACTGCGGGAAATTAAGGGAGGGAATAATGGAGGGAGAGTGAGTGAGCAAAGGCCTTCAAACCCGTCCCTCACAGCATTCCTCTCCCCGTCGTGGGAGTGCTTCAGAGGGCGGTGCAGAGAGATGATGCTGCTGGAGGGGCCGACTCTCCTCACTGTCGATGGGACAGAGAGGGGCGGAGAGAAGAGAAGAAGGAGCAGCGCAGGGTTGGGCATGCAACTTCAAACCCGTCCCGCACGGCATTCCTCTCCCCGTCGTGGGAGTGCTTCAGAGGGCGGTGCAGAGAGGTGACTTTTGAGTCGACTTAAAGCCAGGGTCTCAAGTAGACCAAGTGCTTTGCAGTCGATGAAAAACGGGCCTGTCTGATTGGTTTACAAATTTGGGGCCAAAGTTTTGACAAATCGAGACTCTCCAAGGAACCCACTTTTCGCCCAAGTGCTTTGCAGTTGCACGGCCAACCCGTACATGAGACCCTGGCTTTAAAAGTCATAATTCCTCTCCCCATCGTGAGAGTGTTTCAGAGGGCGGTGCAGGGAGGGAGACGACACTGACGGACCAATTCTTCTCACTGGGGTGAGTTAAGGGGGGGGGCAGAAGGGGAAATGAAGGAGGGAGTAGATGGGGGTGAAGCAGGTGAAAGGACAACAGAGCCACCGCAATCACCCACCTTCCCAGTAATGATTGCTCACCCACCCCCGAGTAATGATCGCAACGCTCCAGGCACCTCGTATCTCATCTCCTTAGAAGGGGTAGAGGAGAGGAAGGACCAAAAATAACTTCCAGTAATAATGGCTATTTCGGCGTTTTCAGATCCAGTGTCATGCTGCTGACCACCGCAATCACCCCAGCGATGATTGATCCCTTGCCTCCATAAATTGATGTCTCACCCACCTCCAGGTGTAAAGAGGGTATTTTTGAGACGTCTCAAAAATACCCTCTTTACACACCGCAATCGCCCCAGCGACGATTGCTCCCTTACCCAGCTGGGGTCGCTAACCCAGGACGATCATAAATTGATGTCTCACCCACCTCCAGTAATGATTGCTTTTTCGGCGTTATTCAGATCAGGTGTCGTGCTCGCCAGAGCAATCACGCCCCCTCGGGGCCACGCGCTGACGTCAGCATCTACAGTGATTTGCCGCGCGCCCTTATTGGCCCGTTGTGCCAGCCGGACCCATGCGGGCGTGCTGCCGCCACCTGGCATGCCGTGGAAATCCACCTGACCGCCCACCTGAGAGCAACAGAAGAGGGGGTGGAATGAAACTCATGAAAACACACACCAGCAACAATCCATCAATTTGTGCATCGCGCACTTATTAGAAGACTCAAGAAACACGAACCAGCAGCAGGAGCAGTGCACTCACCACCACAAACGCCTTGTGCCCGAGGCTGCGAGGGTGGGCAGGGTCGGCCGGAGCTGGCTGCCGAAGCAAGAATTCGGACCGCCCGAACCTGAGAAATTATGAAATCAGATCCGCACAAGACAGGAAATCAGGGGGAGAAGAATGATTAGCTTTTTTTGAAAAACATTGCCAGCAGGCAAGGTGGGCAAAATGAGCTGCAAGGCTCGGCCGAACCTGAGGTTTGGGATGAGCGTGAAGGTGGCTTGGGAGCGGAAGTGGTGCTTCTCTGTGCCCACAGATAGGCGACCGTACACTATAATGAACCGGGCTTGAACGCTTATAGAGGGTACAAATGGCTTGTCCAGCAATCTGTCATCGATCGATGGGATAAAGAAGAAAGAACAAAGAACAAACAAACAAGACATACAGCAATCGGGGGAAAATATATAAAGAGAAGGCAGAGGCCACAATAACACACAGGACAACAACGTGAGATTTCTAATAATGCTTAGACATTAATTTACAATGTTATCAGAATAAACAGAACTTTAGCATCATACACATGGAGCCATGAAACTGTTCTTCTGCTGTAGTAACCAACCACTGCGCACCTGAGCCAACCCTTCACGATGAGCAATCCCAGGCTGACACGTGGCACGTCCAGAAGCACAGCCCTGCCACATGGGATCGTCACATTGGCCCCCACGCTCGCCCCGATTCCAGGAACCTTCCCCCCCATGAACGCCCACGTGGCAGCTCGGCTCCACAGCTGCCAGGCTGGAGGGGGAGGTGGGGGGCAAGGGGGAGGGGGGGGGAATGGGGAAGGGGCGGGGGAGCAGGGGCGGGGAGGGGGAGGGAAGAGGGGGATGAACCTCTTTTTCCATGAACGCCCACGTGGATTCTCGGCTCCACAGCTGCCAGGCTGGAAGGAAGGGGAGGGGCGGGGGAGAAGGGGAAAAGGGAGGGGGAGAAGGGGAAAAGGGTGTGGGGCGGGGGACCGGGGGGGTGTAGAAGGGAAGGTGAAAGGAGGGGGAAAGTGAAAAAGGGTAAAGGGGGAAGCTTCCCCCCCATGAACGCCCACGTGGATGCTCGGCTCCACAGCTGCCAGGCTGGAAGGGGGGAGCGGGAAGGGGGAGGGGGAAAGGGGGGAGGGATGGGGAGGGGGCGGGGAAGCGCGAGGGGGGAGGGCGGGGGAGGAAGTGGGGGAGGGGAGGGAGAGAAGGGGAAGAATGAACGCCCACGTGGATGCTCGGCTCCACAGCTGCCAGGCTGGGGGGGGAGGTGGGGGGCGCGGGTAGGGGGGGGGGGAGAGGGGGAGGGGGGAGGGGAGGGGATGGGAGCAGGGAGAGGGGAAGGGGGGGTAAGCTGAACGGTGGGGGGCTTGCGGCTCCAGAGCTGCAAAGAGGGAGTGCAAAAGGAGGGGGGAAGGGAAGAGGAGGGGAGGGGGGGAGGGGGGGAAGAGGAAGGGGGTGAGGGGGGAAGGGAAGGGAAAGGGGTGGAAAGCGAGGAGCTGAAGGGCGGAGGGAAGGGGGGAAGGGGGGAATGGGGGAAGGGGGGAATGGGGGAAGGGGGGAATGGGGGAAGGGGGGAATGGGGGAAGGGGGGAATGGGGGAATGGGGGAAGGGGGGAATGGGGGAAGGGGGGAATGGGGGAAGGGGGGAATGGGGGAATGGGGGAAGGGGGGAAGGGTCTGCTCGGCTTCAGAGCTGCCAGGCTGGAGGGCGGAGCGGGAAGAAGGGGAGGTGGGGATGGATGGGGGAGGGTGAAAGGTGGGGGTGGTAGGGAAAAGGAAGGGAAAGAAGAGGGAGAAGGAGGAGCGGACATTTCTGGGTTCCCTGATGTGGTTCGAACCCTTTCAACCCTTTGCAAGACGCACCTCTGGGCTCACCTCAGGGCGCACCTCTGGGCGCACCTCTGGGCTCTTTGTGCGGTAAGGGCCCGCAGGCCGGGGCGTAGGAGTCCATCACGCTGAAAGGCGTTGGCTTTTGAGGGGCGCATCGTGCATGCTTTGCCTCAGACGCACCTTTGGGCTCTTTGCGCGGTAGCGGCCCGCAGGCCGGGGCGTAAGAGTCGGTCACACTGAAAGGCGCCGCGGCCGCGCTTTGCACGCCGTCGAATCGCGTTTCGAGGGAATGGGGCGACAGCAACACGAGAAGCAGCAGCAACGGCAGCGCGAGAGGCGGAATCGTTCGGCTGGGCAGTTGACGGCCCGTCAGTAGACGGCCGGCCAGTAGACGGTCCGTCAGTAGTAGTCGCCCCGTCATGGCGCCGCGTAAGGCTGTTTGGCTGTAACTAGCACGTGCGAGTCGTCGCAGAGGGGGCGGAAGTCGGCGACTGCTGCGACGACGGTTGCGAAGAGGAGCGAAGCGAGGGGAAGCTAGTACGCGGAAGACGCGGCGATGATCTTATCGACTAGTGACTACTATGCTTGCACCCATGATGTTCCCTTTCTCGGTGCTGCGACGAGTGCTGCGACGTTTGCGAAGCGAAGCGAAAGGACGCAGCGATGCTATCGACGAGTGACTAGTACCCTGGCACCCATGCTGTTGCCTTCTCGGTAGACTGTCGCGCGACCACTCTACAGTTGTACTGCTGTTTGATACTAACGGCGACCGCATCAATCCCTAAGAAATGCTGAAACAGAATGCTTCAAGCTATTACGTACGTACGTACTCTGTAACAGAAATGACGCAATATTAAGTCAAGCACTAGCGCCATCATAATGATATGCTGAACGTGTGACGTCAGCGTCATCTCAGCGTCAGAACCGGAACATATATTAGCGGGATTAAGCTGCACATTAGGTTTCGTACAAAGATTCCTCTCAACTAAAGCATGAATAACAAGCTAGTACCACAAAGTAGACGCCTATGCGACTCGGCAGACCAACTTATGCCTCAAACTGCGCAACAAATTAGCCTCCTATTCACCCCTCCCTCATCGCAGCTCAATGACCGGGTAACCACCTTCCAAATGTTGTCCCACCCTCCGCTCTGGTTTCGTGCATTTTCGTTCGCCCACAAGTACAGGTCGTGCTTGCTCAAGGCGCCTCCGCCGCTAATTGGCTGGTGGAAACGCGACGGCGGCCAGTTCACTCGACGATATTGTTGCACCCGCTACCAAACGAAGGAACCTTCAGAACCTAGGTGATACAAAAACGTTTTGAATATGTTCTGAATTAGCATGATGAATGTCACATTTAACGTTGCCGCATCACTGTTATGGAAAACGAACTACGAAGCTGTGACAATATGGACTGACGATACAATGAACGATGCGGCATAATATATCGGCTACCCTGGCTAGGCAGGAACCTCGGGAACGCGAGGTTGGGCAAGGGAAAACCGAAGGCGACGCGAGGCAGCCTCGGTAATGTTGATGTCGGCCGAACGTGCGAGTCCAAAAGTTGGGGTTGTGTTAGGGAATGGCCCCGCCCTCGCTTTGGGCGAAGCCGACTTCGTAGTCGGGTGCGCGGAAAGTGCAGCCGACTACCCGCAGAAGTCGACGTCGACTGCCCGCAGAAGTCGACGTCGACCTCCCGCAGAAGTCGGCGTCGCCCGTTCGCAGAAGGCGACGTCGACCGCTCGTAGAAGTCGGCGTCGACCGCCCGCAAAAGTCGACGAAGTTGTCTGGTCGACAAGGTTCTGCGGAGGAGTTGGTCGAGTAGACCTTGCTCGACCGGATGCGGTCGACATCGCCGGCAGAGGACGCTAGTCGACGAGCCCGTAGAGAGGTGCTGGTCGACGGGCTCTGCCCGACGTGCTCCTCTCGGCGAAAGGTGTTCGACGGAGCTTCGTCGAGCTCATCGACGCAAGTTGCTCGACTGCGAAATTCGACGCCTGGGCGAATGTCGCTCAGGAGGTTTTCGCGAAGTCGACCTGAGGAACGGATCACGTGTTCGACGGTGCACCGCTGGCAAAACCTGTTGAAGGAAGTTGGCCCCGCCCTCGCATGGGCAAAACTGACTTCGTGGTCGGGTGTGCGGGAGGTGCAGCCGACCTTCTCCAGGTGTACAAGGGTTGCCTGTACATGAGGTGTACTAGGGAATCCATGCAAGAGTAACTGAAGCATCCGCGAGTGCAACACAGGTGTCTCGTGCACATGTACAAGTGGTGCAGCTCGTGCAGAGGTTCGCGGGTGTTCGTCTGCGCAGGGTCGCGTCTGACCCTGCGCACCCTTGAGACTGCACAGGCGAATTTTGGTCAGAAATTCGAATGTGCCCTAATTTCGACCAATGAGGAGCTGACATTTTGAAATGTCGACCGAGGTGTTCGACGAAGGTGGCCGACGAAGGTCGTCGACCCGCGACGACGAAGGTCGTCAACTGGTGATGACGAAGGTCATCATCCTGCAGGGTTGTCAAGGGCTTTACCTGGTCGACCGAGTTACCTGCTCGACGAGGTTCAGAGGAGGGTCGCGAACGTCGTCGAGGTTGCTGTGGCGAAGTCGACCGACGTGGCAGCACGTGGTCGACGTGGCTCATCAGGTGCAACCGTCAGCATGTGGCTGACAACCTGCACAATGTGTGCGACAGTGCATGTCGTGCATAACTGTCTACAAGCACCTGCAAAGTAGGTGCTTGCACATGCGCTTACAATCACCTGCGGATGCAGTGCTGGCAAGCCGCGCGGATGCAGCATTGGCAAGCCGCGCGGGTGCAGCGTTGGCAGGCCGCCATCTGCAGCGTTGGCAAGTCGCACACAAGCTGTGTTGGCGGGTCGCGGAGGTGCTGCGTTGGCAGGTCGACAACTCTGTCACGCTGGCAGTCAACCTGCCTGAGCACTAGCAAACCTTGCATGTGATGTAGTCAATCTTTGCCATTGCTTGTTCTCATTCTGAACTCTGTATTCTCAACATTCCTTAGTAAAACTCTTGCTGTTTTGCCCTGTGAAAACACAAGTCTTAGAGAACACAGCCAAAGCTACGATCACTCTGACAACTCGTGCCAACCCCGTAGTCTAGCTCCCACCGTTGTAGAGTTTATCTCCGCATGGTGCGGTGAGCGTGGACGGCCCCACAAGGATACCTTCAGATTAGTAGCCGACGTATCACTTACCTAAGTCGTTCGTAGGCCGGCAGCCCGTACAAACCATGACGCCTACCCTGGCAGCGGCCAGTGCGGTAGAGGACACCTTGGAGGCACGTTTGGCTGATGCAACGAGACGCCATGGAGATGGCGAGTTCGGGCCGGTGCTCCCCTTGGAGGTGGTTCTCCTGGGGATCCGTGCGCAGTGGGCGACGGAACATCCTTCCTGAGCTGCATCTCCTCGACCGGTACGCAACGCAGGAGGTGTCGACGAGGAGGTCGACGGCAGTAACCAAGTCGGCGGCAGCGAGGGAACGAGGAAGATAGGAGTAATCAGGTCCGCCGACGATGGCGTCGGCAGGAACCTGGCGCGAGTGCAGCGGTCGACGGCGGCCGCGGGCTGCTCTCCCCAGCGAAGCAGTGGAAGTCCCTCGGCGACGACGCACGTGACGGCGAGCGGGATCGCGCCGACATATGGCTACTTCAAGTTCTCGCCGGACAAGATCACCGTCGCACCGCTGCAGGGTCGACGGGACCTCATCACCTGGAGGGAGTCGATAGAACCACAGCTGGAGGTTGCCGGGCTGAAGGGCTTTGCCGACGGCATTGTGCCAATTCCGCACGAGGACGATGTCGAGCTGCGCGGGGAGTTTCGTGCTGCTCACTTGCTCACCTTCATGGTCATCTCGAGGTGCTGCTCGCCAGTGGTGGAGCTGTCGCTCAGGTCCTGTCGAGAGCGGCTGGATGCTGGTCACCAAGCATGGCACTTCATCCTGTCGACGTACCAGGCGAAGGACGACCTGTACATCGGACAGCTGGAGGAGCAGATGACACACATTCGGATGGGTGAGCAGGAGTCGGCGACGGACTACTGCAACCGTGCTTGACGGATCCTGGCTGAAATGCGGATGGCGGGCGCCGAATACTCAACAGCGTCCTACATCACCCACGTCGTCAAGGGCCTGCCGCGGAGCTACAACCTCATGAAGAGGATGATGATGGTGCCCGGCACGCGTGAGTCCCTCGACGACGACTCCATCACCAGCTACATCCTTCAAGATGAGGCTATGCAGGAGGCAGAACAGCCCACGGAGCTCCTTCCGCAGGCGAATTACGCTGCACCGACGAAGCAGAATCGTCAGCAGGGGCAGCGCGGAAAGTCTGGCGGAGGTGGTAGCGGAGGTGGGAGGCCGGCGAAGGACGCCGACTGGGCGAAATCATCTCGTGACAGTGGTCGCGGCAACGGTGGTCGACGGCGCGAGTGCTGAGTCTGCGGAAGCGCCGACCATCTCTCCTATGACTGCCCTGACCGAGAAGACACTGACGACGATGAACACAAGGGTGGCCGCGGAAGGTCGGCCAACAGTCGTCAAAGTCGGGACGAGAAGCCGCGCAAGGAGAAGCAGACGTTGAAGAAGACGTCGTCGACGAAGGAGGTCGACTCCTCCAGCGGAAAGGGGCAAGGTGACGGAGAGGCTTCGTGCTCCATGGTCGGCGTGGTGGAGCAGACTGTTTCGCTGGCGCCAGAGGCCGGCGAAGACTTCAAAGCGGACGCTGCAGCTGTGCAGGCGAATCCGATGGTGGTTCTGCTCGACAGCGGTTGCTCGCACCACCTCATGGGGACGAAGGATGCCTTTGTCGACATGGCGCCGAGCGGCAATGTGAAGCATGTGCGTGGCTTCAACGGGGCTCTGCAGACCGTCGAGGGCCGAGGCACCGTCGCTCTGCAAGGGGAGGCCGGGAAGCAGGTCCTCATCCCCGACGTCCTCTACGTCCCGGGCGTGCAGGCGAACCTGCTGTCAGCCGGCCAGCTGAAGGAGAATGGTGTGCAGCTGCAGGACGAGGGCGACGAGATGATGCTCGTCAACGCGACCGGGGAGGTGCTCGGTCGAGCACGCTATACCGGCCGCGTCCTCTGCACCAACCTTCAACCCTGCTCGACGAAGCTGTCGTCGAAGTCGACAGAGGTGGTGGCCATGCGGACGATCGCATCGGCAACGAAGTCAACGCCGCCCAGGTGGCACGCGAGGCTTGCGCACGTTAGCGTTGACACCATCACGAGCTCGGCGAAGCACAACGTCGCCACCGGCTATGCCATCGACGGGGACCGATTTGCCGTGCGTCTCCTGCATAGGCGGAAAACTTGCGCGGCACACCTTCCCCGACAAAGGTTCGGGCGCGGAGGAAGCTCTGGCCGTCGTGCACATTGACCTGTGCGGACCGTTCCGAGTGGCCGCTAAGGATGGCCGCTTCTACTTCCTTCTGCTGAAGGACCGGAAGACGCGCTACGTGTGGGTGAGACCGATCGCCAAGAAAAGCGACGTCCTGGAAGTGTTTAAGCAGTCGCTGCTAGTCGTGAAGAGGCAAACCAAGAATTCGTTGATGATGCTCCGCTCTGACCGCGGAGGCGAGTTCCTTGGGAAGGACTTCACCAACTTCGTCAACGGCAAAGGCATCGTCCACGACCTGACCTGCCCATACACTCCGCAGCAGGACGGCATGGCGGAGAGGGAGATGCGGACGGTCGTCGAGGTCGTGCGGACGATGCTGCTGCATATGGGCGTGCAGCACCACTGGTGGCATCTTGCCCTGCGGCAGGCTGTCTGGGTGCGCAACTGCTTGGAGCGATCGAAGCTTCCGCAGGGGACGACGCCGCACCAGCTGCTGACGGGCAAGAAGCCCGACCTGATGTTGGCGAGAGTGTGGGGCTGCATGGTGCAGTTCATGGTCCCCGAGCAGCAGCGTGGTGGGAAGCTGGCGCCAAAGGCTCGTTTTCTGCAGCCCGTACGCCGCCCTGCCGAGCCGCGCGTCGCCCCTGCAGCCCGTGGGCGCTGCCCCTGCTGCCCGCGCGCCGCCCTGCCGAGCCGAGCGTCACCCCTGCAGCCTGGGCGCCGCCCTGCCGAGCCGCGCGCCGCCCCTACAGCCCGTGCGCCGCCCTGCCGAGCCGCGCGTCGCCCCTGCAGCCTGTGGGCGCTGCCCCTGCAGCCCGCGCGCCGCCCTGCCGAGCTGCGCGTCGCCCCTGCCGCTCGTGGGCGCTGCCCCTGCAGCCCGCGCGCAACCCTAAACCCAAAAAAAAAAAAAAAAAAAAAAAACTACTGCTGCTGCTGCTACTCGTGCTACTACTGCTGCTGGTGGAGGTGCTGCTGGGAGTGCTGGAGGTGCGGCCGCCCAGCCCCACTGCACCGCCCTGCTGCTGCTACTACTACTGCTGCTGCTACTCGTGCTACTGTTGCTGCTGGTGGAGGTGCTGCTGGGAGTGCTGGAGGTGCTGCTGGTGCTTGAGGAGCTGGAGGTGCTGGACCTACTCCTGACCGTCGCTGTCTGTCATGGCCACTATCGCGACAGTTGCTGCAGCCAGGGGTGGACAGCAGCGGGCACTGCCTCTCCCGGACAAACCCACCCCTTAGGAGCTTCGTGAGTGGGTTGTTCAGCGAGGCAAGCCTGGTGGTGGAGGTTTTGATTTTATGTGGCCTAAGCGACGTCGCGACTGTGCTTCTCAACGATGCGTCCCTGGCTGTGTAGAGGTTCCTGCTCCCGGTTCTAGTGAGTCTGCTGCCGCCCCTGGTGCTAGTGAGTCTGCTTCCGCTCCAGGTACTAGTGAGTCTGTTGCAGCTCTAGGTGCCCGTGAGTCTGCCGACGCTCTAGGTGCTAGTGCGTCTACTGCCACAGGTCCTGCCTCAGCTGAGGTCTTGCACACTTTCACGCTTGACTCAGGCGCGTCACGTTGCTTCTTTCGTGTTTGCACCACAGTCACACCACTCACAGCACCTATCCCAGTCTCACTGGCTGACCCCTCTGGGGGCCCAGTAGTTGCGAGAGCCTCCACGGTCCTCCCTTGTCCAGCAGTCCCCTCCGGCTCTCTGTCAGGTCTCCACCTGCCCACGTTCTCGACGAACTTGGTGAGCAACGCTGCCATTCAGGATGTCTGGGTTGATACCTTTATTCCTGGAGGGCAGCGTGTGGCGATCTGTACGTGCTCCCGGACTGGCCGTCACCTGGCTACGTTCACTCGACAGCCTGGGTCTAGTATGTACACACTGACCACTGCGTCTGCACAGGTGGCTGAGTCAGGTCAGGTGGCCGCGTCGAGTCGGGCGTCTGCGTTGGGACAGTTAGCTGCGTCTTGCTCGTGCAGAGTACTCACGCACGAGACTCAGCGCTGGCACCACCGTGTTGGTCACCCCTCCCTGCCGCGTCTACGCAGCATGCACTCCCGTCTCCTTGTCACTGGCCTTCCCAGGTCCCTGCCCCCCCTTCCGCGCTCGCTTGCCCCGCCGTGTCTTCCTTGCGTCGAGGGGCGGCAGCGCGCCGCTCCTCACTCCTCCGAGTTTCCTCCGACCACCGCTCCTCTCCAGACTCTCCACATGGACGTGTGGGGCCCGGCCCCCATCGGTGGAACGAGTCAGGAGCGCTACTTCCTGTTGGTTGTTGACGACTACACACGCTACACCACAGTCTTCCCCTTGCGTCGCAAGGCGGACGTCAGCGGTGTTTTGATCCCCTGGATCCGTGATACTCGTCTCCAGCTGCACAAGCGTTTTCAGCAGGACTTCCCAGTCCTGCGTCTACACTCTGACAGGGGCGGTGAGTTCTCTTCTGACCTCCTTGCGGGGTTCTGTCAAGACAAGGGCATCCGCCAGACGTTCACGCTTCCGGCCTCTCCTCGGCAGAATGGGATTGCTGAGCGTCGCATTGGCTTGATCATGGAGGTTGCTCGTACCTCCATGATCCATGCAGCTGCTCCCCATTTTCTGTGGCCGTTTGCAGTCCGATACGCTGCGCATCAGCTCAACCTCTGGCCCCGTGTCTCGGAGCCAGAGACCTCGCCCACACTCCGGTGGACGGGGAAGGCTGGCGATGCGTCAGTGTTTCGGGTCTGGTGCGCGCTCTCTCTTGTTCGCGATACTACCGCGAGCAAGCTCTCCTCCCGCACTCTCCGCTGCGTCTTCCTTGGCTTCCCCACTGACGCCCCGCCGTGGCAGTTCTACCACCCGCCCTCGCGTCGAGTCTTCGCCTCCCAGGACGTCACATTTGACGAGTCGGTCTGTTTCTACCAGTTACACCCGCACGCGTCCCACCCGGTTCCCCTAGCACCCCTCTTCCTGGTACCAGTCCCCCCCCCGGTAGACCCCCTCCCCCCACAGGGTCCTGCTCCCTCAGGTGTGTCTCAGGTCGACCCACCCCCCTTGGATGAGCCAGTGGAGATCTCTTCTGACTCCTCTGGCCCAGCTGAGGGGGGTGACCCAGTTGCGGACGACACGGCGGCCACTCGCCGCCCTCCACGCTTAGAGACCCCCCCGGGTTTTCCGCCTCGACTGTCTTCGCCCCCTCCGCAGCCTGCTGCTGTGGACTCTGGAGCTGAGACTACACGTGCTGAGACAGAGGGTGAGGGTTCTGGAGGTGCTGTGCCTCGGGGTGCGGGTTCTGGGGGTACTGCGACTGGGGGTGCTGACTCTGGGGGTGCTGCGAGTCCTAGTGGCGGTGGAGTTGTAGGTGACCCTGGTGGAGGTCCTGGAGCTGGAGGTACTAGAGGTGCTTCTGGTGCTGGAGGTGCTAGAGCTACCACTACTGGAGGTGCTCGAGCTGGACAGCCACCGCAGCCTGCTCTACTTGAGACACTCTCGCCGCAGGCGATTCGTGCGTGGGTCGTTCGGCGAGGCAGTTCTGGTGGTGGAGGGTACAGTCCTGCTGGTGCTGGAGCTACTAGTCCTAGAGGTGCTGCTGGTGCTGGAGCTACTAGTCCTAGAGGTGCTGGAGGTGCTGGAGGTACTCCTGGAGGTACTAGAGGTGCTGCTGGTGCTGGAGGTACTGGAGCTGCTAGTCCTGGAGGTACTGCTGGAGGTACTGGAGCTGCTGCTGGTGCTGGAGGTACTGGAGATGCTGGCACTGGAGGTGCTGGTGCTACCGGTGCTGGAGCTGCCGGAGCAGGTGGTACTGCTAGTGCTGGAGGTGCTGGAGGTGCTACTGGAGCTGCTGGCTCTGGAGGTGCTGGTGCTGCTGGTGCTGGAGGCGCTGGAGCTGGAGGTACTGGAGGTGCTAGAGCTGCTGGTCCTTGAGGTGCTCGTATTAGAGGTGCTGGAGCTGCCGGAGCAGGTGGTACTGCTGGTGCTGGAGGTGCTGGAGGTGCTACTGGAGCTGCTGGCACTGGAGGTGCTGGAGGTACTGCTGGTGCTGGAGGCGCTGGAGCTGGAGCTGGAGGTACTGGAGGTGCTGGAGCTGGTGGTCCTGGAGGTGCTCGTACTAGAGGTGCTGGAGCTGCCGGAGCAGGTGGTACTGCTGGTGCTGGAGGTGCTGGAGGTGCTACTGGAGCTGCTGGCACTGGAGGTGCTGGAGGTACTGCTGGTGCTGGAGGCGCTGGAGCTGGAGCTGGAGGTACTGGAGGAACTGGAGCTGCGGGTCCTGGAGGTACTCGTACCAGAGGTGCTGGAGCTGCCGGAGCAGGTGGTACTACTGGTGCTGGAGGTGCTGGTGCTCGTGTTCCTCGTGTTCGTCGTTAGCGTGCTCCGGCTGTCCCAGGCACTCACAATATGACCCTCCGTCCTTCCTCTCTTCCACAAGGGCGAGGCGGTGAAGGCCGCCATGGAAGAAGAGATCCACAGCCTCATTGGTATGGGGACTTGGGAGCTGGTCGAACGCCCACGCGGGGTGAACATCATGAAGAACCGGTGGGTGCTGACGACCAAGTACCGCATCGACGACACCGTCGAGCGCGAGAAGGCGAGACTAGTCGTGAAGGGCTTCACGCAGGTGTACGGTGCCGACTACGACGAGACGTACTCGCCGGTGAGCAGCTACGTCACGCTGAGGATCTTCCTCAGCATCGTCGCCGTCCTCGCCCTCAACCTGATGCAGCTCGACATGAAGAACGCTTTCTTGCAGAGCAAGCTCGACAGGGTGCTCTACATGTACCAGCCGGACTACTTCGACGACGGAACCGGCCGGGTGTGTAAGCTGCTGAAGAGCCTCTACGGGCTGAAGCAGTCGCCGCTACTGTGGTACAGGGCTCTCGACAGTGTGCTGCTGGGCGCTGGCTGGAAGAAGAGCCAGGTCGACGAGGCGCTCTACTTCAAGGCCGGCGACGACGGGGTGACCTGCTGGGTGCTGGTCTACGTCGACGACCTGCTCGCCGCCAGCAGCAGCACCGCGATGCTGAAGGAGCTGAAGGAGCTGCTGGAGGCCGCCTTCGAGCTGCGTGAGATCTCGTCGGTGGTGAAGTACCTTGGGCTGGAGATCGTGCGCGACAGGCCGGCCAGGAAGCTGTGGCTGCACCAGCAGGGCTACGCCGACAAGCTGCGCAGGTGCTTCATCGACGAGGAGCAAGGCGGTCGAGTCCCGAAGACGCCGGTCTCGGTCGACGCCTACGCTCAGCTGACGTTCGACGACGAGGAGGCTCAGGAGCGCGAGGAGGAGGAGTACCGGCAGAAGGTCGGCTCGCTGCAGTTCGCGGCGACGACGACGAGGCCGGACATCGCGTTCGCCTGCAGCAAGCTGGGGAGCGGCCTCACGGTGAGGAGTGACCAGCATTGGCGCGAGGTCGACCGTTGCCTCGCATACCTCGCCGACACCCGCGACACCGCCCTAGAGTTCGGCGGTGGACCAGAATCGTTGGAGCTGATCGGCTACGTCGATGCCGACGACGCGGGCGACAAGCAGAACCGGACGAGCACGGGAGGCTACGTGTTCGTCTGCGGAGGGGCCGCCATCTTCTGGTCGAGCTCGCGCATCAAGTGCGCGACATTGTCGTCGACCGAGTCGGAGTATGTGGCGGCCACGGATGCAGGCAAGGAGGGACGCCGACTTCGTTTCCTTCTTGCGGAATTCAAGCTGCTCGACGCCGGGAAGCCGACCATCCTCCGCGTCGACAACAAGTCTGCAATCACGGTCGCTAAGGGCTTGGGGTTGACGGGCAACCTCAAGCACATGGAGCGACGCTACGCCTGGCTGCAGCACATGGTGAGGCGCAGGAAGTTCGTACTGAAGTACATCCCGACCACGGAGCAGCCGGCGGACTTCCTGACGAAGGCGCTGCATTTTCCGGCTTTCAACCGGTGCTCTGTCGCCATCGGCCAAGTTCGTCTGGCCGACGTCGGCGACGGCGACGACGAGGTGCAGCAGTAGGTGCCGTGCCCTTCTGCACGGCTGGTGCGGTGACGGCGTGCTGTGTGTGGGGTGCACGCCGAGGACGAGTTTTCTCCGTGGAGTACTGCCGTGTGGGCTGGAGGCCCAAGCGTGAGCGCGGCAGGGGAGTGTTAACAGGAATGGAGTGTTGGCCCCGCCCTCGCTTGGGCAACGCCGACGACTTGGTCGGATGTACGGGAGTAGCAGCCGACCATTCACAGTGGGAGAGCTGCTCGACAGGCTTCGTCGAGCTGCAGGGGACCGCTGTGGTGTTGCTGTCGACCAGGGAGCTCGACAGCTGCAACTGACTGGTCTGGGCGACGGGTGGGACGTCGACCAGGACCTGCAGCTCGACCGGGAGGTCTCCGGAGCATCCCGTCCACCTGCTGCTCGACCGGGAGGTCTCCGGAGCATCCTGTCGACCTGCAACTCGACCAGGAGGTCTCCGGAGCATCCCGTCGACCTGCAGTTCGACCGGGAGGTCGACGGAGCAGTCGGAAGGGGTCTGTCGACCAGGGGGTAGCTCGACGGGAGTTGTGGTCGACCAGAGGCACTTGGTGGTCGACCAGAGGGACCTGGTGGTCGACCAGAAGCAGTGGTGGTCGACAGGAAGCACCTAGTGGTCGACCGGGTCGACCGGGTAACTTGCTCGACGAGTTCTGCGGAGGCACGCGAACGTCGTCGAGGTTGCGATGGCGCAGGCGACTGCGGGCTGGTATCCCGGAGTCGATGTGGCTCGTCAGGCGCAGACAACAGCCGACGGATGCCCAACGAGGCAAGTCGGGCCAATCGTCTGCGCGCACCTGCGAGCGTGCACACTGCTGTGTTCTACGGGGCAACGCTGGACAGCCGTTCTGCTGCAGCGTTGGCACGCCGTCGACCTGCTCTGTTGGCAGGTCGCCTTTCTGCAGTGCCGGCGCGGCTCCTCTACGCAACGCTGGCAGGCGGTCGACCGAGCTGTGCTGGCGGTCGACCAGGCTAGCTGCAGGGTTGCTAGGTGCCTGATGTAGTCATTCTGTCATTGCTTGTTCAATTATTCTGTAATTCCAACTTTGCAAGTGAAAACTCTTGCCGATTTCTCCCGTGAATGTGCAAGCACTAAGGAACCAAGCAAAGCTACGATCACCTCTAGTAGTTCGTGCCAACCCCCGTAGTCTAGCTCACTACCGTTGTAGAGTGACTCTCCGCAGTTTCTGACCCTGTCCATGCCTGTCCTCCGTCCGTCCGGGGTGAGACTGCCCTTGGCTGTGACGTTCTTGAGGACAGGCAGGAGGAGTTGGAGTGCCTTGCGGCCGCCGCACCCCATCTCGCGACCATGCTGCTTGCCCCTGAGGGAGACCCGGATGCACTTGACATCCCCACCCCGCGCTCTTACAGAGAGGAGATTTCGGGTGAGTACTCCTCTCAGTGGGAGACAGCCATGGATGCAGAGATGGCTTCCTGGAAGTCCACAGGCACCTACGTCGACGAGGTTCCCCCACCTGGGGCGAACATTGTCAGTGGCATGTGGATTTTCAGAGTGAAGCGGCCGCCGAGTTCTCCACCTGCCTACAAGGCACGTTTCGTTGCTTGAGGCTTCAGTCAGCGTGCGGGGGTCGACTTCTTTGAGACCTTCTCCCCTACCCCGAAGATGACCACTCTTCGGGTGTTGCTGCACGTTGCAGCACAGCGCGACCACGAGCTGCACTCCCTCGACTTCTCGACAGCTTTCCTACAGGGTAGCCTTCACGAGGCCATCTTGTTGCGCCGTCCAGAGGGCTTCACTGAGGGTACCTAGTGGAGCCTACGGCGACCAGTGTACGGCCTGCGTCAGGCGCCCCGCGAGTGGCACGACACACTGAGGACGACACTTGCGGCTCTTGGGTTTGCTCCTTCGACTGCTGACCCGTCGCTGTTTCTACGCACCGACACTACTCTGCCGCCGTTCTACATCCTCGTGTACGTCGACGACTTGGTTTTTGCTACTGCTGACACTGAGGCACTGGCCCTAGTGAAGGCGGAGCTGCAGGAGAGACACACCTGCACTGACCTGGGTGAGCTGCGGAGCTATCTTGGCTTGCAGATCACCCGGGACAGAGCACGGCGCACCATCACCCTGACTCAGTCACACATGGTGCACTAGGTCCTTCAGCGCTTCGGCTTCTCGTGGTCCTCGCCACAGCCCACTCCTCTGTCTACCGGCTACTCGCTCTCAGCTCCACCTTCGAACGAGTCCGTAGAGCCGAGTGGTCCGTACCCAGAGCTTGTGGGTTGCCTCATGTACCTGATGACGTGCACACGACCTGACCTCGCGTACCCTCTCAGCCTCCTGGCTCGCTACGTGGCACCTGGTCGACATCGAAAGGTGCACTTTGATGCTGCGAAGAGGGTACTGCGTTACTTGTGCAGTACATCGGGCATGGGGCTCGTGCTTGGAGGACGGGGGTCAGTGGTACTCACAGGACACTCTGACGCTTCTTGGGCCGATGACCAGGCGACTCAGCGTTCGTCACAGGGTTACACCTTCAGTCTTGGCTCTGGTTCTGTCTCGTGGAGGTCCACTCGTTCTTCTTCTGTGCTTGGCTCCAGCTGCGAGGCCGAGATCTACGCTGGGACCATGGCTGCACAGGAGCTACGCTGGCTGACCTACCTGCTGACCGACTTGGGGGAGCGGCCTCGTTCTCCTCCAGTTCTGTACGTCGACAACAAGGCAATGCTTGCCTTGTGTCGCGAGCAGGGACTGGAGCACAGAACGAAGCACATTGCTCTTCGCTACTTCCTTGCGCGTGAGCTGCAGCAGCGTGGTTAGCTGCGCCTTGCTTACGTGGCCTCTCGGGCCAACACTGCTGATGTCTTCACCAAGGCCCTTGGGTCTGGTGATCATCAGCGTTTCTGCACAGCTCTTGGGCTTGTGCCCACTCTGCCTCACCTGCTGGTTGCTTGACTTGCTCTTGTTGTACACTGATATATATCTTTATACCTGCTTGTTTACTCTTGCTAGGTTGTGATCAGTGTACTGCCTTGCTATTATAACTCTGCATGTGAACTGGCCTTGTGGCTGCTTGCTTGTGCTTAGAATGCGTGGTGATCTTGAGATCCACCCTGAGCTTTGCTTTCCTTTGTTCTCTTGCTTGACTGGTCTTGTGACCGTCTGTTGTGTTTGCTCTCTCCCACTTAGCCTATGGGGGTGTGTCAAACTGTATGTTTGTGTTCTCTCTAGGCTATAGTAGGTTAGCCTACAAGGGGTACACCACTTTAGGGTTAGGTACTTGTACTCATGCATGCTACCTAGTCCACCATTTCCTGTCTGCTTATTCTAACAGGGGATGGTGGTGTTCGGGCGACAGAGCACTGTCATTTAAGGGGCCCGTCTGTTACTGACTCTTCTCGTTTCTCGGCTCTTTACCGTCGTTCCTCCTTCCTTGCGTCTTGCCGGGGCGGTATTTATACATGTGACCCGACTTTCCGCACTTATAACACAACCCCGTAAAAGGGTGGTCAGGCGCATGGACTCCGTTAATCGTGGCCCGTTGGGTCTGTCCACGAAATCGGTTTCCCTCCAGGGAACTCGACCTCGCCCACTGCATCAGCGCATCTGTATACTCGGCCAATTGTACGGCTTCGATGAAAGTAGCTGGACGGCTGTGGCACACCTCGTACTGTATCTCGTACATGAGGCCGCTGTTGTATTTATCCAACCGTTATGCTTCCGCCATGTCATCCACTTGGTCGGTGAGTGCTATAAATGACGCCGTGTAGTCTTGAATAGAAGCCAACTACGACCAGGCACGCAGCTTCATGCGAGCGTGTTCCGAGGCGGATACATGCTCGAAACGCTCTCGTAAGGTTGCACCGCAGTCCTTTCACGTGCGAATTGTGGTCACACCCACAAAATTGATACTACTCTGCAGAGTCAGAAGTCCCGTCTGCCGCATGTGTCACACCTGTCGAGGTCCTTGTGTAAAAGGTTCGACGCCACCATTCAAGCGCTGGGCCTCGCATAAGCGATACCGCGTAATTAATACGCGTGGAGTCGTCGTTGACGTTCGCTGCAGTGAAGTAGACTTCCACGCCGAAGAGCCACCCGTTAACTGTAGTGTTCTTGTCCGTGAGGTTGAACAGGGGCGGGTTCGCGGGATTAATCTTGATCGTCGTTACTGCAACGGTTGTTGCTGCCGCCCGCTATCTTCTTCTTCGAAACCACGTGTGAGCTCGTCCAACGATTGCTCACCGCTTGACTTTTTCCCTCGCCTTCTTCATCGGGCGACTCCTGGCGCGCTTCATCTCGCGCATGGCGTAGCTCGGTGTTTTCTTCACGTAGCTTCTCCACTTCTGTCATTAATGCCTGCATGTCAGTCTTCATTTTTGCGGGTTGCCGCATCAGCTCGTTAAATGCCGCCTAGTCCATCTGTCGCAAACTACGCCTAGTGGGCAACTGGGTATCCGTGACTACGTCTATACCGGACCCGTACCAGTTGCATAATTTGTCTTCATCTCCAGCATTTTCAAAAGCATATGGAGATGCGACGTATAGTTAGCTACAACCTGTCTACCAGGTTCTCCGACGCTTTTGTATAGTTGGGGATTTGTACAGTCGAGCCTGAGTACTTAGCGAGTACGTTCAAATTTCGAATGTCGAATTCAAATTCAAACTCCCTTCTGGTGTTTCCGAGGCGCTTGCAAGCCTTCAACAAACTTGTGGTAGTAGACTGGTATCCATGTGGCTTCGCGAACTTCCTTAGTCACTCGTCAACCCTTGTATCTCCAGGATTTTCCTGTTTTCTGTAAGTATACACGAACTTCACGAATTCCGCCGCTGACGACGGGCAAATGAAACGACAGCTCCCCACTCTGTCGGCCAATTTTGAGTCTCAGCTCCCTCCCACTCACCACCCACCCTCGTTCATTCGTTATTTGTGCGCTTGATCATTCAAAACTCCAGTTCCATTCCCACTTCGAGGGAGTTCTCACAGTCGTTTCTTCGTTTCACAGCAGTCGCAGTTTGGGTCAGAATCGCAGCACAATTTCCCCAGCGTCCACATCTGTTGCGAGTGTTTCACCTTCGTCCTCGTTCGAAAGCCGACAGAGTAAATCAGCTGCGACAACACGCACCCCAAATGGATCACAGGCCGCCGTCGCTGGCGCATCCCAACAAGCGCATTCAGCTTTTGCCGCCGTCCGATGCGGCGAATGGCACCATCGTTTCGACCCCGATCCGTGATTTCGACATGGAATCGGGGATGGACATTTTGAGATTGAAGGGACGAGTTAAGTCTCTAGACAGTATCAGCCATGATAATGCCGGTGCAACAACGAAAACTCGTAATGCCGCTGCGGACCATTCTCGTAAGCTCGACGAGATGCCGAAGGCAGATGGCGGGAAATCGAAAGCTCTTGCAACCGCGGAAGACGGCGAGAATGCTGACGAGGATAATGGAGTGGGGAAGAAGGAAAAGAAGAAGAAGCTTCGGTGCTCCTTCTGCGATCAAGCCAGCTCGGACGAGGTAAGTTCCAGAAAACGGAGTTACGTCCGCAAACAGATCGATGAAGTGCTCCGATTGCAATATCTGCCATCTTGTGGCGTCTTTGACTAGAATGCGGGAATTGTGTCGCTTGGCGCTGTCAGCGGCGGCCAATACGATACTACCTTCCGGTCTTCTACTCGGAATTTCACTAACAGCGTTTTTGTCTCTTATGTTCTCTTTCTCTCTCTTCCTTTCCATGCGTCAGTCTACCGGGGATTTGGTGGCGGTGGACGAAAAGGGCGTGGCTTTTGAGCTCGCGGGCGAGCTGAGTCCCAACGAGATATGCGTCCACGAGGATTGCCTTCTCTGGTGAGTTCAAACGCATATATCGGGGATAACCGCATGTTTTGTGTAACGAGATGTGCGTCTACGAGGAATGCCTTCTTCGCTCAGTTCAGAGGCTTATATCGGGGACAACTACATAGTAATTGAGTCGCGACAAGATATGCGTTCGTCCTTGGAAACGAGGTCCGTGGATTGGACCGATTCATAAACGTACAGAAGGAGCTGCGCCGATTGCGTAAGCCACCTCACTCGTGCTCCCTTCGCTCCCGCGTCCTTCGCTCCGCCACTCCCCCCGCAGGTCCCCCGAGGTGCATTTCACCAAGGGGCGATTCATGAACGTGCAAAAGGAGCTGTGCTGATCGGGCGGGCTCTATTGCACCGTGTGCGGCGGGCACAGAAACTGGACCACTCCCTTTCGCTCCCGCGCCCTTCGCTCCGCCACTCCCCCCGCAGGTCCCCCGAAGTGCATTTCACCAAGGGTCGTTTTATGAACGTGCAGAAGGAGCTGCGCCGATCGGGCGGGCTCTATTGCACCGTTTGCGGAGGGCGCGGCGCGGCGCTGGGCTGCCGCGTCCCCGCGTGCCGCCACACGTACCACGTGCCGTGCGCGCGTCGCACTCCAGGCTGCCACTTCGACGACGTAAGAACCGTATCCACCGCCTTCCAGCTTGCACATCCCAAAATTGCCATCCGGGGTGGGTCCCTTTGAAGAAACGAAGTCGGTGGCATGTGGCTGGGTTTGCTGTCAGTATGTTCTGTGGTGTATGCTGGCATGTATCCTTCGCATTCCCCGCTACATTGCCGCGTCCCTGCACACCCTTAAACGCGCACACCCTTTATATGCACATTCTCTATATGCACTGACAGGACGCGTACGTGCTCTTCTGCCCGCAACACCCGCCTGTGGGGGCCAAACCGAAGAAACTCAAGCGTAAGCAGCCGTCCCCGCCGGCGCCGCCACCGCATGCGGACGATTCGGACGAGGAAGAAACGGGGAAGGAGGACGCCCGCGCGCCCCCCCCCGTTGCGGGGAAGAACCAGAGGCGCGCGCGGACAGGCGCAGGGGGAAGGGGCGCGGGGGCGGGGGGGAGAAAGGCTTCCGCGCAGGGGTCAGCTCCAGTGGTGCCCGAAATTCCGGCGAAGAAAGATGTGACCATAAAGGGCGCGACCGTCAAGGACGTGACTGTCAAGAACGTGACTGTAAAGGATGTGACTATGAAGGAGGCCACAACTGTCAAAAGCAAAGGAGCGGATCTGGAACGCCTGGGCAAGGGATCATCTTCTGTAGCCAAGGTTCCTGTAACGGAAGATGTGATTATGAAGGGTGTGACTACGAAGGATGCAGCTGCAGTGAGGAAGAAGACGGAAGTGGGCGTGGCAAGCGTGGGCAAGGAGAGAGGTGAGTTGCATGTCAATAAGGGTTTTGAAATGGCTGGAGGGATGTGAGAATGCTGCAGATGTCAAGTGTCAAGAGGTTCCTGAGTGATTGTTTGCATGTCAAGTGTCTGAGGGAGTGTGATTGTTTGCTTTCCTTCACAGAATCTTGTTCTATATGTTGGGCGATTTCTATATTTGCAGGATTGCCTCCTGTGGCAGCTTCTGAGAGAATTCCTGTGGAGGCTGCACCCAAAAGTGTTACTGCTACCGCTACTGGTGCTGGTGCTGCCGTTGCTGCTGCTGGCTTCTCTGCTGCTAATCCTGCCACTGCTGCTGCTGCTGCTGCTGCTGCTGCTGCTGCTGCTGCTGCTGCTGCTGCTGCTGGTGCTGTTGCAGCTGCCTTTGTAAAAAATATCACAAAAGTTAATGCTGCAAAGAAGGACAAGGGAAAGGGAGTAGCAGAGGGGCACGGTGATCAGGACACAGGTAGAAGCACCAGCCTTGGAGCGGCAAACGCAATGGCCCCCTGTAGTAGCAGCAGAGGCCAAGCCTCTCTTACTGAATTAACATCCAAGGCTTCAGTTAGCGTCCCTTCTGTTGATCTTGCTGCTCCGACAAAGCTGACGGCACAGGCCCGGGTGACTAAATCGCATAACGAGGCAGTCTTTAAGGTGCCTCAACCGGTGGTTAAGGGGCATTTGAATAAGCTGACCGACCCGGGGAAGGAGGGGAAGGAGGGTGAGAAGGGAGCGAAGGAAGCGAAGGAAGAAAAGGGAGAGGAGAGAGAGAAGGGAAAAGGGGGAGAGGGGGGAAGGGAGGAGGAGGCAAGAAAAACCGCTCTTATAGAGGAGATTGCGAAAGAAAGGGGAGGCAACGAAAAGGGGAGGAAGGAAGAAACGGCTTCTGCTGCTGCTGCTGCTGCTTCTGGTGCTGCTGGTGGTGATGGTACTGCTGCGGCTTCTGCTGGTGCTGCTGCTGCTGCTGAAGTGGCTGTGGGCATGGGAGCAAGGCAGGCGGCCGCAGTGACAGGGGACACTTCCTCTTGCTCAAGACACAGCGGCAAGCCTCCCAGGTATGGAGATGGTACAAAGTGAAGAATAGCAGTGGTGCAGTGCGGTTGCAGTGACAGGGGACACTTCCTCTTGCTCGAGAAACAGCGCCAAGCCTCCCAGGTATATGGGAACACAATACATGAAGTCCCATCGCATGTAGTCCACACCCTAGACTCTGATATGTACCTCCTCTCCGGTTGACTTTTGAGTCGACTCAAAAGTCATCGCATGTAGCCTACACCCTAGACTCTGCTATGTACCTCCTCTCCGGTTCTCCCCTCCCATGCCTTGTTCCTTCCCTCTCCTGCAGCCCGCGAAGTCTCTGCCGTTCAGCCCATGCGGATCTCAAGCGAATGTACCCACTCTAACCTGTGCTCCCCCTCCCCCACTTTGTTCCTTCCTCTCCGGTTCCTTGTCTCTCGCTCTCTCCTGCAGTCAATGGGTTCTGTGCGGGTCAGCCCTGGATTCAGCGTCCAAGGTGAGAGACACATAGCTCACAGCCACATGTGATGTGATGTAAGGTGATTGTATGAGATGTGACTGCATTTGGTGTGACTGCAAGTGGTGTGACCCACATTCAATGGGTTCTGTGCGGGTCAGCCCTGGATTCAGCGTCCAAGGTGAGAGACACACACAGCCACATGCAATGTGATGTCACTGCATGTGGTGCGACAATAAGCCAATATGCGGCGGTCCTAAGGTGTCTGATCATTAATCTCATCTCTAGTCTCATCATTGGTTACCCTTAACTGCACATTCTCCCCTCTTCCCACCCCCACCTCACTCTCCCCCCTCTCCCTCTCCCCGCACCTTCAATCACCCCCCTGCCCCTCCTTCTTTCTCCCACTCTCCCTCCTCTCCCCTCCCCTTACCATAGGCCCGCCTGGTCAAATTTGCTGACGCAATGGGCGCACAGCTGACGTCAGACTGGAGTCCACGTGTCACCCACCTATTGGTTGGCACGGATTCCGAGGGAAAGGCACGGAGGACGCTCAAAATGGTGATGGCGATCCTGCACGGGCAGTGGGTGCTTAGCAGCAAGTGTAAGTGTTTCACTTAGCAGTAACTGTAAGTGTTTCTCTTAGCAGCAGGTATTCCATTCCCCTCCTTGTCACCCCTCATCTCTCTATCTCCCCGCCGCACTTTAGGGTTGCCATTCCCCCCCAATCATCACCACCCCCCTGTTGTTGCAGGCGTTTTTTACGCATTGTGAGACGTTTAAAGACGAGTTGCAATCGTCTTGAAAGATTCGTGAGGCGTCGAAGAAAGCCGATTGCTGAATGCCCTATTCGAGACGTTGCAGGGCGTCTGAATGCCTGTTCTAGCTGATCTCTGACTTGCATGTCGAGAGTCAAGCTCCCCTTCGGTCCCTCTTCCCCACCCCTGTGCCTCCTGAGGGGCCGTTTGAGGTGCTCTGTGACTCACACGGCAAGGGTCAATCTCCCCGTAAGTCTCCTCTCCCCTCCTCCTCACTCCCTCGCCCCTCCCACTCCAGGGTTAACATCCTCCCCCACTGCGGCCTCCCCCACCTCCCCGCCTGCTGAGGGACCATACGAGGTGCTCTGTGACTCGCATGACGAGTCTGGTGGGGCTACACGCGGTCGACTGCACTACGCGGTGAGTGCATGACTGTAGCTTGATTAGTGCAAGCCTGACATTGGGTGAGTCCGGTGGGTGCAGGGCTGTAGCATGTCTGGTGCTCTATGACTCGCATGACGAGTCTGGTGGGGCTACACGTGGCCGACTGCACTATGCGGTGAGTGCACGGCTGTAGCACGGCTGTAGCACGGCTGTAGCACGGCTGTAGTACGGCTGTAGCAAGGGTGTAGCACGGCTGTAGCAGGGCTGTAGCACGGCTGTAGCACGGCTGTAGCAAGGGTGTAGCACAGATGGGCTGTGGCAGGGGTAGAGGAAGTCTGAGAGCATGTGTGGCGCACACACGGCGGACTGCACTATGCGGTGAGAGCACGGCTGTAGCACGGCTGTAGCACGGCTGTAGCACGGCTGTAGCACGGCTGTAGCACGGCTGTAGCATGGCTGTAGCATGGCTGTGGCACGATAGTGCAGGACTGGCAGTAGGTGCTGTATCACGGCTGTGGTCTTAGCAAATCTGACTCCCGCTGCAGGTCTGGTGGGGCTGCACGTGGGCGACTGCACTACGCGGTGAGTGCACGGCTGTAGCACGGATGGGCTGTAGCACGGCTGTATCTTGGCTGTACCGCGGCTGTTAGCAGGGCTGTATCTTGGCTGTACTAGCAGGGATGTATCTTGGCTGTACCGCGGCTGTAGCAGGGCTGTATCTTGGCTGTACTAGCAGGGCTGTATCTTGGCTGTACTGCGGCTGTAGCAGTGCTGTATCTTGGCTGTACCGCGGCTGTATCTTGGCTGTACCACGGCTGTAGCAGGGTTGTAGCAGGGTTGTAGCAGGGTTGTAGCAGGGTTGTAGCAGGGTTGTAGCAGGGTTGTAGCAGGGTTGTAGCAGGGGTAATGGGAGTCTAAAAGCATGCTTGGTTCTCTGTGACTCACACGACAAGTATGGCGGGGCTACAATGGTGGCAAACTCAGCCCTTCTCTCTCCCCCACTCAGCCCTTCTCTCTCCCCCACCCATGCCTCCCATTCAGCCCATTGCCAAGGGCGGCCAACCAATCACCTCCTCCCCTCTTCGCCAGCATTACAGCGGTGTTTCTCGAGGGCGGTTGAATCAGCCCTCTCCTCTATTCTCTTTCGCTCGCCTCTTCTCTCTCCCCCATCCCGTGATTCCCAATCAGCTCATGGCCAAGGGATGCCCCTCGCCGCCTCCCCTCTTTGCCAACATCACAGCGGTGTTTCTGGAAGGCGGCTTCCTCAGCCCTTCCTTTGCTGACGTGGCAAGCATCCTCCAGGTGGGTGGGATTCGCTACAGGTAGCTTCAACGTCTCGCTATAATCTTCCTCCTGAATCCTTTCTGTTCCCACTTCTTTCGAATTTTCCGGATTCTGTACCCATACCTATCGATGCCGATGCTTATGATGTTTTTGCTTTTGCTTTTTCTGCCTGTGCGTAAAACAACCCACAACATTCCACAACCCCCTCTCCCCCTTTTCTTCCCTTCCCAGTGTGGAGGCGGCATTGTCATTCCAAGCAGCGCCCTACACTCCCCCACAGCCAAGACGCTCCTTTCTGGCTTCTCCAGCCCCTCCAACACCACGAACAGCACCACCACTGCTGCCTCCGCTGCTCCTGCTGCCTTGGGAACTGAAAAGAGGAGAGCAGAAGAAGGGAAGAGTGACCACAAAGGGAAGGACCAAGGGGAGCCTAGGGATTGTCAGAGGCATGGGGAGACGAAGATGCTGTTGGTGGTGTATGCTGATGTGCCGGCGAACACGCCCAGTGGGTCGGGTAAGATGCGGCGGGAACTGGCGCTGGTGGAGAAGCGGAGGGAAGCTGCTGGGCAGGTAGGGAAGGAGGTCGGGGCGTGTGGGAGTGTGACGCATAACTGGATCATTGACTCGGCTGCTGGGTTTGAGCTCAAGCCATTCTAGAGTCTAGAGGATGACTGTATGACCATAGGCCTCTATTGGGAAGTGGGGAAGGAGGTGGGGGCTTGTGGGAGTGTGACGCATAACTAGATCATAGACTCGGCTGCTGGGTTTGAGCTCAAGGCACTCTAGAGCTCGTGTCTGCTAGGCGTTCACAGCTCCTAATCATTTGCTAGTAGTGTATGCGTTTCTTTCTGCTGTCACACCAACCACCTAGTTTCTTGAAAGTGCCACTGAAACAATCGGATGATTGGCCGTTTCACCTGTGGGGCACAGTAAAGGTTACAATTTGCATCAATTGTGTCTGCTGCACATTAGTGTTTCAATAGTGCCAGTGTCACCCACAATCGGATTAATGGCTCGTTCGTTGAAGGTATTAGATTCCATAGGGGCTGCATATTGCTTTCATACCGTTTATGTCTGCACTTTGGACGTGTGATTTTCTGCCAGATCATTTTGAGATATCTCAAAAAGCGGAATTTACAACAACAAAAAAAAGGGTCTTTGTGCACATCAGGTTTTAGCACCATCCTTTCACAAAATACCTATGCATTACCACCTCTCAGCATCATCCTATTCCCCCCCATCATCCCCTCCATCTCTTCCATCTCCTTGTCATCCATATGCCTTCCAACCATGCCATCCCCAGTTGGCATCATCACATTTTCCTTGTCACCCTGCATCATCATATCACCCCCCTCCATCATCATATCATCCCCTTCCATCATCGTACCATCCCTATCCCCCATCATTTCATCCATACCAGGCACATCAGTCATGGCATGCTCCTGATCGTTTTCCATAACAAGGCCATTAACGAGGCTGTTCGTAAACGCGTCAAACGTGCTCATCGATGCCGTGTCCAACGCTGCTCTGCCGCGCATCATTCTCCGCGGGTACTCCGCGCCGATTCCACTAGATCCAACCACGGTATCCTCGTTTGAGGGCAATTCGATTGCGGGAGAAGGCGCACCGAATACACGGCGGAAGAAGTCACAGATGGATGAGAAGAACGCGCAGGGAGTCGAACTGCGCAGAGGAGCAACCTCGGGAGGTTCAGTATCCGCACGAAAATGCATCGGATGTTCGTTCATATTACCCATACCCATACCCATCATGGGCACGTGCATGCGTCCATGATGCATATGCATGAGAGGAAAACTCATTCGCCTTCCTCCGAAGCGCTTCACGCTGCTGCTGCTGCCGCCGTTCGTGGTGGTGGCGGCGGCGCTCGTCAAATCCCCAGAATTTCCCGCAATCAATCCAACGGCTCGCATGCTTCGTCGAATCAGCTCCAAATGGGGGGCCTCCTGACTCTCTCCGCCACCGTTTCCCCCGCAGTCGCCCTCGGGGAAAGCTTCCTTTTCCGCGGAATCTTTTTCCGCCTTTCCCCTTCCGCCCATCATTCCGCCGCCGCCTCTTCCGCCCATCATTCCGCCGCCTCTTCCGCCCCTGCGGCGCGAGCGGTCCATGGAGTTGCGCCAGCGCCACATGCTGTCGTGCATCGCCTCCATCTCGCTGTCGCTGAAGCCGCCGCCGTCGCGCGACAGCAGGCGACGACTCGTCGGCGACAGCATGCGACGGTTATTCGGAAGGGATTCGGAAAGCTCGGAAGACGAAGCGGGTTTCGAAGCATGAGTGGCTTCCGTGACTGCACATCCAAGGACGAGAAGGGCCGCTACCAACGCCATCCATAGAGTTAAGCGACTCATGGTTACGAAATATGTTAACAGACCGCGTGCAGTCACCGGCTACTAGAGCAATGGAACTACTAGAGCAATGGAACTAGGACGGTTTTTAGAACCCTCAATGAAACTGGAAGAACGAAAAAAACATAATCGTATTGTACTTGTGAAGCCTAGTAGAAGGTTGCTGCTGACAGGAGAAACAAGGGAGGCTGCCGTCAGTGCATGAGTGCTGTGGTGGAACTGATGCTGGGGAAGGGGCCGCTTGGAAGGGAGAAGGTGGTGTGGTGGTAGCCTGGTAAGGAGAAAGGTCGATGTGGTTGTGGTTCGTCGTGGGTGAGGTGAGGAGGATAGGCGAAGGGAAGGGAGGGAGAAATTGCTGCAGAAACATCGCTCCGACCAGCACAGCGCTGGCAAATCGCACCGCCAACGCAGCATTGGCGGAGCGTGCTTACTTCATTCGGGTCAAGGAATGAGGGTGTTCGTCATGGCTTGACGAGATTCGCATGCGTGGTTACGATGAAAATCGCATGGACGCCAGCGTTCGCAAATGACCCCAGCATCTCGAGATTTACAGTCACGACAACTCAGCAATGTCAGAAAGTAACCAGAGTTCGCCTATCCCCACTTTCCCGATGTGGTGTAGCATTTCGCAGGCTATAGTAGCACTTACAGAATGCTCTACATTGATATTTCCAGAAATATACAAGAAATATCATTTATGGAGTAGCCAGCTCAAGGCCTACACCCCACGCTCCACATACAAGCCCCCTCCGAGTGACAAAGTCAGATCCAAGAGATCCTCATTGTTCTTGCAGCTCTCTTGTTGAACTGGAGGATCATTTGTCTCCCCATCACAAACCTCTCCACATTCATCTCCTTTCTCGCCCTCATTATTCTCCTCTGACTCGCCATGCATCATGCCCCTTGAGACTGCAGCGCCCTCGTCACATTTTCGTCTCTCTTCTACCACCTCTTCTGGTGCATCTTTCAGGCTTGTTCGCAGAGGAGGTAGGCCACTGGAGGTAGCAGCGCAGACACGTTCAACTCCCAGCTGCATGCCTACAGGAGAAGCACCACTGATCTGCCAATTTCCGCTGTTGCTGAAAAAAACAGTTGGAGGTCCAACTAATGCCACCCTTGCGCCTGGGACAGGGAGGCCAAAGGTGCCTAACACTGGAGCGGCGTTTTGAGTGCTGGCAGGGGCCCAGATCATAGCCCCTGACGCTGAAAGTTCAGGTTGTGCCAGGTCAGCAGGTCCAGGTAGAGAACGAGGGACAGACGAAGGAACATTATGGCACAGCCGAATGTGCTTGTGTGGATTGGAGTTGCTGATAACGGGGATGGCAGCCGCTGTAGTCATTTGAGACTTTTGGGAGAATGGTGTGTATAGGTTGTCAAACGTTGCAAAAGCGGAGCAGCCAAAAAGAGGTGCACTGCTTGGGGGAGAGGAGAGGATGTCGCCTGGGCAGGTTACAGTGTAGCGAGGCGAAGGGTTGCACGAAACGCTCTCAATCACATCTTCGCTTTGCACACGCCAGGGTCGCCTGTGCGTGTACGCGTTATCAGCAGCTCCAGCAGGCCTACCTCGGGGTGTACCGACATCCATATTACTGTATCCGAGCTTGTCATTCCACTCCGCCGACCTTGCAACATGGGGACTCCTGAACGCGGGGGTTTCCAAAACCCAACTTCTGAACGCTGCGTTTTCTTCAACCCTGGTAGTCTCAGCGCCAGAAGCAGCAACAGTCGGAGAAGCAGCAGCAGCGATCGTAGCTGTGCAAGTAGCTGCAGTTTGCGCTCCCTTGGCGTAACGAATCCGCCTTATCATCGTCGAAATGTTCTCCTCCGTCTCTGCGAGCTCCATCGCTGCTGCTCCCGTAGCCGCTTGGAGTTGGGGTTGCTCCATTCGTCTCGCCGCTGCGACCGCTGCAGCGTCCGTCGCCGCGGCATGGCCCGGCGCTCGTCGTCGCGACGCCGAAGCCGCGCCGCTTATCGCCATGCGTTGCTGAACCATGACGCCTTGATTCGACGCGTGGAGTAGCGCGGATATCCGACGCGCTTCATCCTGACCCGGTCGGGCCTCGAAAGTTGAAGCTGTTGTAGAGGCGTCTCCTCAACTTTGCAGGAACTCTAAATTGCACTAAACAATAGAGCACAGTCTTGGCTTTCCAACAAGCCGTCAAACACGTTAATCGCCCAAGTATACGCCGAGATATTGGCGTTCACGTGATTGCTAGTGCTCTTAGAAGCAAGGATAGACCTCTCTGGAATTTTGGTTCGAATGGACCATGTACAAGAAGATTCAGGATTTCAGTATGAAGCATGCATACAAGGCTGGTCGATTTATAGCAAATGCATTACATCGAACCGCACATGTAACATCACATCGCTACACTCGCGTCGCGAATGCGCCGTGTGTAACATTTCGGTTGGGGTGAAATTCGACCACCGAATTTCACACCGAACACACCGAATTCGCCTTGCACTTGAAGGTTGGAATGTGGTGCCGCCACGTGGCACCGAAGGGTGAGTCTCCCGAAGTCAATCGGTGCCACCCCACCGATCCCTAGTCAAAGGGATCGAAGGCACCGAAGTGCCCTCGGTGGGTTGGGGGCATACCACCGCCCCACCACCGTTTCCTTCCAACACTCCCCCTTGCACCCAAGCCACTAGGTGTTCATACCAACACGCTCACGGCATGCACGGAATGAATCCTTAGGGAGTGGTTTAGTGAGGAAATCCGCGGGTTGCGCCTTGGTGCTTATGTATGTGACCTTGACCTCACCTCTCTCGACCACCTCACGAATGAAGTGATGCTTCACCTCAATGTGCTTGGTACGCCCGTGAAGGACCTCATTGTGAGTGAGGTTTATGGCCGCTTGGTTGTCACAAAAGAGAGGAGTTGGGTCGGCTTGAGGATGCCCAAGCTCCGCTAGAAGGCGCCGTAGCCATATTGCCTCCATGGCTCCTTGAGTGAGTGCCATATACTCCGCTTCCGTTGTGCTTAGAGCCACGGTTGGTTGCAACTTGCTTTGCCAACTCACGGCTTCCCCAAGCAAGGTGAAGACGTACCCGCCGGTACTCTTGCGCTTGCTTTGATCACCGGCATAATCCGAGTCGGTGTAGCCCTTAAGCACGATTGGACCGGCTTCATATACGATTCCCAAGTTGGGTGTGCCTTGGAGGTAGCGTAGAACACGTCCTCCCGCACGCACATGCTCGGTATGAGGGTTGCTTACGGCTCGTCCAAGTACCCCGGCGGCGTATGAGAGGTCGGGACGGGTGGAAACGGCGGCATACATGAGTGAGCCGACTAGCGAATGAAACCGCTTCCCTTCGGCTTCGTCGAGGGCGGATTCTTCCTCTCCCGGGAGGCAAGAAAATCCCGTGTCTAGTGGCGTCCCCACCGGGTTGCTATTACCCATGCCGAAGCGCTCCACAACCCCTTTCACATATTTTTCTTAGTGGAGGTGAATGGTCCCGTTCGCGCGGTCGCGGTCGACGTGCATCCCGAGGTAGTACGTCACCGGTCCCAAGTCCCTCATGGCAAACTCCGCCCCTAGCCGTTGCTTGACCTCTCGAATGAGGTCTTTGGAGTCGGAGAAAAGAAGGAGGTCATCGACGTAGAGCAAAAGCACCAATTGCTTCTCCCCCTCCTTCAACACGTACAAAGCGCTATCACACACGCTACGCGCGAAGCCGTGTTGAAGAAGAAAGTCGTCGATGCGCTTGTACCATCCGCGTGGGCTTTGCTTCAAGCCATAGAGGGTACGCTTGAGCTTCCATACCCGACCGCTACCGTCATCGTACCCCGGGGGTTGCCGCATGTAGACTTCTTCCATGAGAAGCCCGTAGAGGAAGGCGGTGCAAACGTCCAATTGTTCCACCTCGAGGTTGAGAGATGCCGCTAGCGCGAGCAACACCCGAAGAGTGGAGGCCTTCGAAACGGGAGCGAAGGTCTCACTATAGTGCTCCCCCTCCCGTTGAGTGTACCCTTGCGCCACAAGCCGCGCCTTGTAGCGTTCGACACCTCCATCGGCTCCCAATTTCTTCCTAAGCACCCACTTGCATCCCACCAAGTAGGCACCCTTCGGCGGGTCGACGAGCTCGAAAACATCGTTCTCCTTGATCGATGCTAACTCCCTCTCCATCGCTTGCTTCCATAGCGGTGCATCCGGGGAAGCCAAAGCCTCCTTGTGAGTGTGTGGGTTATCGTCGCCGATGGTCGCTAGGCAAATCGCCGCACTCTCCTCATCCGACTCCCCAACGGCGACCGTAGCATAGTCGGTTAACCTCGTGTTGGGGCGAGGTGTACGACGCCCGCGAGTCAACGCCAATGGTAGGGAAGAAGGTGCGGAGGAAGTGGCCTCCTCGGTTGGTGGCACCTCCTCGACATCATCATCGCACTCCTCGTTCTCTCCCCCTCCACTTTCGGCTCCCTTCTTCACGTGCGGTGAAACCTCCACCGCTTCATCCTCCTCTCGTGCGGGAAGGACGACGGTGAGTTGCGGCGTTTGTTTCTCCTTTGTCGGGAACTTGTCTTCGTCGAAGATCACATCCCGAGACGTGACGACGCGTTTTTCATCCAAATCCCACACTCGCCATGCACGCTCGTTCGCCGCAATCCCCAAGTAGATCGCCGCACGAGCTTTCGGTTGCAACTTGTGGCGAAGTGGATCCGGTACATGGTAGTAGCAAAGGCACCCAAAGGTGCGTAGGCGGTATAGGTTCGACTTCGTTCCGGTCCATGCTTCGAACGGAGTCGTTCCCGGTAGCACCTTTGTTGGCACACGATTACGAATCCATGCCGCTAGCGCACTCGCCTCTCCCCACCACTCGTTCCCAAGCTTGGAGTGTTGAAGAAGTGAACGAACGGCCTCCATCAATGTGCGATTGAGCCGCTCTACCGCTCCATTTTGTTGGGGTGTGTAGGGTGTCGTGACGTCGTGCTTAATGCCCTTGCTTTTCATCCATTTTTCAAGCTCGTTGCTCACGAATTCGCCGCCACCGTCGGTGCGAATGCACTTGATCCGCTTCTTGCCGTCGTCGCAAACGTCGAGCGCCCACTCTTGAATCGCCTTGGCCGCATCTCCCTTAGCCTTCAAGAGTCGGGTCCAACTCATCCGCGTCGCGTCGTCGAGCATCACTAAGAGGAACCGCGCTCCTCCCTTTGATGCATGCCGCATCGGTCCACTCACGTCCATGTGAACAAGCGCAAGCGGGTCCTTTGCGAGGGGTGAGGTACGGCTACCAAATGGCTTGCGAGCTATTTTTCCTTCGACACACGCCGCGCACACGCCCTTCTCGTCATTGCCGGCGATCACGTCAAATCCCTTCGCAAGTCCTTTGTTGGCCAACTCTTTGACCGAGTCGTAGTTGGCGTGCGCAAGCCGATTATGCCACATTTTGAGAGTCGCCTTGGAGCCTTGCGCCACGTTGGATGAGGCCGTTGTCGGATGCGTCTTGAGTTGGTAGAGTTGTCCGTTGAGAACGCCTTGCGCGAATTGCTTCCCCTTCCAAAAGAGGTTCATCTTCGCGCCATCGATGGTGACCTTCACGTCTTTCTTTGTGAGTTGAGTGACGGAGAGTAGATTCACCTTCAATCCCGGGACGTGAAGCACGTTCGTGATGTCCACCGGCCCGCCATCGACGATGAGACGCGTACTCCCAACTCCAACCACCGGTAGCGATTTATCGTTCCCGAAGACGACGCGCTTGACGTCTCCCGGAGCACCGACGTTGTTGAGGAGCGACGCCGAGTGCGTCATGTGTTGTGTTGCACCGGTGTCGAGGAACCACGCGTCGTTTGAAGTGTTGATCCCGTCACCGGCCAACAAAACGAGCGACTCCGTTGAATCATCCGCCTCGCCGGATGCCGTGTGCGCGTTGCCCTCTTGGTTCCGCGCCTTCGATGGAATCCAATCGCTCGGCCGCTTCCGACATTCACGCCAAAAGTGCCCCGCTTTGCGACAATAATGACACTTGCTCGAACCGTTCGATGCGTTGCCCTTGCCGCGACCGTTTCCAACGGACGACTTCTTTGCCTCACCGTTGCTCCACTTGGACTTCTTTCCGGAGCTCCCTCCGGAGAACATGGCGGTCTCCACGCCCTCGTTAGCGAATTGTCGGCGTCGCGATTCTTCATGGAGAAGCCGACCGACCACCATTTCCTTCGTCCAAGTGTTTTGCACGCTAACGAGTGTCGTAATCACCGTCGACCACTCTTCCGGAAGGCCGCAAAGCAAGGTGAGAATCCAATCCTCCTCCGTGACCGTTCCACCGAGGTCCATGAACGTTTCCCCGGGTTCCTCCACACGAGTCGCATACTCGTGCATCGATTCGCCCGCGCGCAACTTCACCGTGTAGAACGCATTTCGGGCTAGGATCTTGCCGTGGAGAGTCTTGTTCACGTGCATCGTCTCGAGCCGCTTCCATGCTTCACGCGCCGAAGCTTCGAGCTTGATGCACGTGCGCACCGAACTCACGAGGTTGATGCCGATGCGCGAAATCAACGTTGCGAACGCGTTTTGGTCCTTCTTCTTCCATGCCGCGATCTCGTCCTCGTTGACCGGCTTTTTCTCCGTTCCGTCGAAGAGACCCCAAAGTCCCCGCTCCATCATGAGCACTTGGAACTTAAATTTCCACGCGGAGTAGTTTTGTCCCGTGAAAATCGGAATCGCCGACGTGTCGAACACCGTCGCGTTTGTCCAGGGTTCACCGGGATTCGAGACGACACCACCTAAGGAAGTGCCGGAGGTTTCGCTTGACGTCATCATGCTTGCTACAAGTCGCGCACGTAGACTCTACCGACCAGCTCTGATACCACTGTTGTAGAGGCGTCTCCTCTACTTTGCAGGAACTCTAAGTTGCACTAAACGATAGAGCACAGTCTTGGCTTTCCAACAAGCCGTCAAACACGTTAATCGCCCAAGTATACGCCGAGATATTGGCGTTCACGTGATTGCTAGTGCTCTTAGAAGCAAGGATAGACCTCTCTGGAATTTTGGTTCGAATGGACCATGTACAAGAAGATTCAGGATTTCAGTATAAAGCATGCATACAAGGCAGGTCGATTTATAGCAAATGCATTACATCGAACCGCACATGTAACATCACATCGCTACACTCGCGTCGCGAATGCGCCGTGTGTAACATTTCGGTTGGGGTGAAATTCGACCACCGAATTTCACACCGAACACACCGAATTCGCCTTGCACTTGAAGGTTGGAATGTGGTGCCGCCACGTGGCACCGAAGAGTGAGTCTCCCGAAGTCAATCGGTGCCACCCCACCGATCCCTAGTCAAAGGGATCGAAGGCACCGAAGTGCCCTCGGTGGGTTGGGGGCATACCACCGCCCCACCACCGTTTCCTTCCAACAGAAGCCGCCGTAAAAGCTCCGTTAGTAATCGTCGTTGGCGATTTCTCAGCAACTTCCTCCGTCGACGCTTTAATCTCGCCGAAAATTACGGGCTCAGCAACCTTACAGACCTTTCGTTCCTCCTTCAGTTGCGCTCTTGGTTGCGAGGGGCGCCGATGAGGGTTATATCCGCTCTGCTGAGGCGCTGGTTGCGCCACGTGACATTGCTGCTGCCAAACAGCGCGCCGCGGTAAGCTCGGTGTCCGTGGTACAGTCGATGGCTGTTGCGGCGGCGCACGTTCTGAGGGCGATAGCGAGGGAGAGTGCACAGTAGAATGCTGCCATGATCTCCGCTGGTGTCCGTCAGGCAGGCTCGTCGTTCGTGGCACCGGTTGTTGCGGCGGATGTCGCGGTGGATGCTGCGGCGGCGAATGCACCCCAGCGTGGAAATGCTGCTGCCATGATCTACGTTGCTGCGAATGCTGCTGCTGCGGTTGCTGGTTCCAGGCGGCTCGAAGGAACTCCCAATTCTCCTTCAAGGATTGCGACTCGGAGTGCGACTCGGAGAAAGGTTCCTGCGATGACCACTGGCGACTCGGTCGTTCATGCGACGAAGTATCTTCGCACGTTCTTTGCGAAGCTTCGAGCACCGCCGCATCATGACGTGCTCGCGGAAAGAATGGCTCGTCTGATCGCCAAAAGAGCTCCGAGCCAGCTCCTTGTTCTTTCTTAGAAAGTAAGTGGCATTCCGCCATCTTTTCAGGCTCTGCGGCAAAAAATGGCTTGCCTCCAGCGTCAACATCGCCGCGACTCGCGGGAATGGCCATTGACGTTGTAACTCGCCGCGGGTTCGCCGCCTCTGGCGACATGGCTTCGAGAAGTTCCGCGAGAGTCAGCATTGGACTAAAAAAACGGGCTCTAGTAAAACGGAGCGCTTTCTAGGACGTTCACTCAACAAAGAATACTGATGCGTGGTTCTCGAATGGATTAAGACGAAATGCGGTAGCGTTTGATCAAGAGCGATAAAAACATGGTTTGTTGGGTTGGGTATATGCTTTTGCATGGGGTGGTGGTGGTGGTGAAGCATTCAAGCAAGACACAAGGAGAGCTGGTCGGGGAATGACGAGTAAGGTCGCTCGTTGGCTGGAATCCCTCGATTACCCCTCTATGACTTGGTAGGAGATCACACTCGTTCGCGATTTGGCCGACCGCAACACCTGTGTTGCGCTGGTTTGCCAAGTTACCGCGCGGCGAAGAGCAGGAGGAACGTAGGTTGGCCATAAAAAATCGTCAAGGGCTTGTTTAGCGCGGTTCAAATCGTTGAACGACGGTTCAAAAGGACTTACAATTTTCACTGTATTCGACCATTGCGAACCAAGCTGAACCGTGCAGAGTCAGCTGTGAAGGAAAATACGACCCGTCCGATGAAAGGGATTGGGACAAAAATCTCAAAATCTTCTGCCACAAGCTCTGGTGGCGGGTTTCAGTTTGTCAGCGCTGTTCAACAAATCACCAGAACTTTCAAGGGGAACCGTCGGCAAATTGGCATTTCAGCTTCGCAACAGCTTGGCTATGTCGCCTCGTTTCGCCCAACCTTTCGCAACTGTGAAGGGGCGTTTCGTGATGAGCCGCTGAGCGGGACGCGCGTTCCCGCCAGACGGTCATGTTACAGTTCATGTACTGTATCTATCGGTTGACGTTTTCCTTCCCTTGCGAAGGACACTGTGGAGTCCTCCTGATTGTTTCGAATCATCGTCACGTTCAGCATGGATTGGCATTATTGCTACAGTCTCCAGTGCGGTGTCAGCAGAACCAACTGAAGCGTGGGCATTACACAACGGAAATTGATGAGAATGTGAGATATTTATGTTGAAGCGTGACAATTTTGAGCATGGTTGGATTCTGCTGTGAGTTGTGTGGGTTCGCGAGAGTTCTGCTCAACCACCACACTGTACTGTACTGTTACAACTTGAACGCATGCTATCTGCTGATATTTGATGAGCAACGGTTCTGCCGCAGTACGGTTGTGCCAAAACCGAAGCCGTGAACGATGAGGTTTGCACTGGACCATTTTTCTTGCAACTCCGCTAAAGCGACGGTGCACATTTGCCACCCAAAACCCAGAACCCTGGCGAACTGCTACTGCAGATGGAAAGTGTCCGCACGAAATCCTGGTTTTCGCCAGCCAGCACTTTCGCGCTGGCAAGCCTGGTTCAAAAAAAAAACTTCTGAACCCAACACTACCTAATCTGGTCTTCCATTTGGCTATTTCTCAGCGGTACCCCGTATCATTTGCACCCATGCGAGGGGCTACTGATAACTGCAACCTTTGCTGGATCGACTCCTTCGACAGACCTGTACACCGAACTGAACACCGACACACACATTTGTGCGGAATAACGAGTAAATATCTACTCAACTTGGACACTTCAAGCCGCTGGAGATTCTGAAATTTACCGTCATGCACACTGAAAAATACCGTTGGCACTTGAAAACATCATGTGGAGCTTATATTTTAGCTGAAACCGAGCGAAATCTTCTCTACATTCGTGGCGCGGTCAAACCCGCCAACAGCTGGTGACGTGTGAAGTAGACAATACGGTATAACTGGCCAGATCTAATCCGAGAGGGAACTCTAACCTTCTACAGTTCAGTGCACTGAATGTACAGTACATGAACAGTCAAAACAAGAGAGTGGAATGAACAGTTAACTGTCCACTCTGAATGCATCACATAGAAATCCGATTATGACGTGTTCTTTTATTTCTTGTGAACCAGTTCCCCACTTTTGAAAACATCTCCACAAGGCACAAATTCGAACATCTTCATGTTGCGACACCAACACCTAACAAGACAACGATATGCCATCTCATTGGTGCTATGCTGTCTGACATCATTAACACCACCTCATGATCTCAGCATCAGCATACACCTACAAACCACTGCCTGCCGTTTCATCAGGGCTGCCCAACATCACCCTAACTAGCAACTGACCTCCAGACACAGCAGCAGCTCCAGCAGCATTTCCAGGCACCTAGACACCACCGCCTGCCATTCCATCGGGGCCATCCAGCATCACCCTCACCATTCCATTATCTGACCCTAGAGCTTCTCCCCCCAGCAACAGCAGCAGCTCCAGCAGCATCAACATTGGCACCAAATCGCAGCAGCAGCATCGGCACGAACTGATACTATCATTGAGGCACCTAGACACCACCACCGCCTGCCATGCCATCGGGGCTATCCAGCATCACCCTCACCATCCCAGTATCAGATCCAAAAGCTGCTCCAGCAACCTCAGCACGGGCATCCACAGCACCAGCACCAGCACCAGCAGCAGTGTCTGCAGCAGCACCAGCATCAGCATATCCAAAACCATCCACACTCGCGAACCCAGTGCTCGCATCTTCCCAAATCTCCTCTCCACTCTCTTCTGCCACAGCTTTCCCCACCATCTGGCTCTCAGCTAAGAAATACTTAGCTAAAAGCGCCCCAGGTTCGTTCCCCACGCAGGGCGGCGGAGGGGGGGGAGGGAAACCGAGGAAGCGGGCCAGGAAGCTACCAACGCCACGGAGGAAGCGAAAGAGGGAGCATGGGGGGGGAGGGCCGGATGGGTGAGGAGGGAAAGGAGGGCGGTTGGGAGCGGAGAAGGGAGGGGCGAAGGGAGGAGCGAAGGGAGAGGCGAAGGGAGGAGGGAAGGGAGGAGGGAAGGGAGGAGGGAAGGGCGGAGGGGGCCGGAAGATATTAAGATCGAGAGTGGAGAGGATGGGGAGAGGGACGGCATTGTTGGGGAGGGGAGTATGGGCGCAGGGGGGAGGGGGGCAATCTTCGCCAGGCGGACAGGGGGGAGGGGGACAGTCTTCCCCAGGGGGGCAGGGGGGAGGGGGGCAGTCTTCCCCAGGTGGGCAGGGCCCATGGGGAGGATGAGGAGGATGAGGGGGAGGGTGGGGAGGCCTGCACGCGCCCATGTGGAAGCACGCGGGAACCACCTTCTCCCACGGCTTGATGTGGATAACGGAGATGACCATAGCGAGGTACGGGTACTGGTGGATGAACTTGCACATGGCCCTGATGTGCGGGGGCGCGTGCTCGTCCTCTGCATGGCTGCATATCCACTTGATTTTGGCGCGAACTGACTGTTCGATCAGATGGAACCCCTCGATGATGCACGTGTCGCAGGTTTCGCCTTCCTCCTCTCCTTCCTCTCCTTCCTTTCCCCCTCCGTTTCCTCCTTGAGTGGTTGCACCAGTGGTAGCGCCAGTGGCTGCACCGGCGGAAGCATCCTCGGAAGGTTCCGGAACGGATGATGACACCAGCATGCCGATGCTGTTCATGGCCATGTGCACGCCTCCCATGTCCATGTCCATGCGGCCTTCTTGGCCCAGGAGTCGGCGCGAGTGTGTTGCGACGCGAATCTGGAATGGGGGAGTTAAGAGGAGGCAGCGAAAGAAGCAGGAGACATGAGCATGCCGATGCTGTTCATGGCCATGTGCATGCCTCCCATGTCCATACGCGAATGGTCAACCCCTAGGAGACGGCGCGAGGGTGTTGCGACGCGAGTCTGGAATGGAAAAAAAAAACAGGCGCCAGGAAAAAAACAAAAAACAAAGTAAAGTAAATGGAGTTATCCCATCATGAACACAAGATGCCCTGCAACTTCAATGAAATTTGAATGGAGCAAGAAGCCAACAGCAACAAGACAGAATGAAATAGAAAATCACAGCATGGAAAGCAAAAGAGGAAAGCATGAAATTCCTGGCAAAATCAAGACCAAGATTCTCAGAGAAGCACTCACCCTGACAGGTGCGTCATCCGAAGCAAACACCTGAACCGTATCAGCCTCGGCACCAGGCTCGGAAATAGCCTGCTCCTCGACCAGGCCCTCAGGTTCGGCAGCAGCAGGCTCAGGATTCGCTTCGGGAGGGTGAGGTTTGGGCATGCAGGGCCCGATATCAGCGCAGACCGAGACAGCCATGGAAAGCGGGTTGATGTGGAGGTTGGAGAATACGCCAATGGCTGATGCTGTTGTGAGGTTGGCAAAGAGGCGACACTGGTGGGGTGCCGAAGGGGGTGGGGAGGGTGGGAGAAGGGGAGAGGAAGCAGCGAGGGGAGGAGCGGGGTAGACGAGGGCAGATTGAGAGAGGAGAAGAGGAGAGAGGAAAAGAGGAGGGGAGGGAGAAAGAGGAGGAGAGAAGAGACGAGAGCACAAAAGAACAGGCAGGTTCCTGTGAAGAAAAGCATAGGAAGCAGATTGAGGAAGAGAGGGAGGGAGGTAGGTGGAGCAAGCAGGGAGAAGAGAGGGCAGAGTAGGGATGGCTGGCGAAGGGAAGAACTTACGAAGTGGCGGTGAGGAGGGTCCGTTGCTGCTGCTGCAGCGTCTTCAGCGCATATGGTGGTGTTAATGTCCTTAGAGAGGGCCTTCAGAAGCACCTCAGTCGCCCTCGTGACGCACTCTGACAGGCGGAGAGGGAGGGAGGGTGGGAGACGCACAGAAGGAGGAAAGATGAGGGGAAGGTGGAGGAAAGAGAGCAAGTTACTAGTGGCCATGCTGTTGGAAAGAGCCTTCAAACGCACCTCAGTCGCCCTGGTGACGCACTCTGACAGGCAGAGAGGGAGGGAGGGTGAGAGACGGAAGGAGGAAAGATGAGGAAGGCAGAAGGGCCTCCAAAAGCGCCATTGCACGTCCGGGCGGCACAGCGCACCCATCGCGCGCCCATCGCGCGCCCATCGCGCGCCCCACAGCCGCAAGCAGCTAACACGTCAGCTGAACGCACCCACACCGCAGTTCACCCCCACCACACGGCACCATACCCCACCCCGCACTCAACCACACCATCACACGGCCTTACCTCCGCAGGTATGTTCGTCCCCCGTCTCCTGCAAGCCCGGGCGGTACAGCGCGCCCATCGCGCGCCCAGCAGCCGCCAGCAGCTCAAACGTCAGCTGAATCGCGCCGGGGGGAGGGGGAGGCTGCGGAAACGGCGGATGCGGGTACGGATGCGAGTCCGGGTGCGGACCGAAGGGCGGATGCGGGCCGAAGGGAGGGCGCGGATGGGGATGCGGACCGAACGGGGGGTGGTGGGGATCAAAGAAACCGAAGGGTCCGCCCCGACGGGGTCTATCTGAGCCGTCGTCGGCGGAAGCAAAAGGATCGCGCGGGGATCCGTGCGGCCAGTCGGGCCGGGAGGGCCTATCGGGGTGGTCGGGCCGGGACGGCCTGTCGGGGTGGTCGGGCCGGGACGGCCTGTCGGGGTGGTCGGGACGGGAGGGCCTGTCGGACCCGTCAAGCCTGTCGGGACGGAAGAATGGGCCGGCGAAGGAAGCACGACGAGGACCGTCAGGACCGCCGGGGCCGCCTGGACCCCAAGGACCACCGGGACCGTCAGGGCCGCCAGGACCGCTGCTGGGACCGCCAGGACCGCCAGGGCCCCAAGGGCCACCGGGACCATCAGGACCGTCGGGGGCCCAAGGACCACCGGGACTGTCGGGACCACCAGGACCGCCAGGACCACCAGGGCCCCAGGGACCGCCGGGACCGCCAGGACCGCCAGGGCCCCAAGGACCACCGGGACCGCCGGGACCGTCGGGGTGAGGAGGGCCGAACATGGGGTAGAGGAAGGACTGGGGCACAACGAACTCATTCCCCTGCGAACCACACACACACACACACAAATAAAGAAAAAAGACGATAGAAGGAGAAAAGTTATTTGCGGGTTGCAAGGGCAGAAATATATTTTAGGCGACTCAAACAGTGGAGGAGGAGGACGGCGATGGAGAGGGAGGAGTATTTGCAGACTGTGGGTCGTAAGGACCAAGAAAGACGGGGAGTAGAAGCAGACGTTGATTCTAAACAGCAAGACGGTGAAACCAATTACAGAAGTAATAGAATTTGCAGGAAGAAAGGGGGATTCGTGCTGTTACCGAAAACGGAGGAGTGATGGGAGCGGGATCCGGATTGGGCTCCGTAGCAGCTTCGCCAGAAGCTTCCGCAGCGATAGCTGACGTGGCGAGCGCCGGGAGAAGCACCAGAAGCGCCAGCATCCACCATGATGACGTCAGGTGAGCCATAGAAGGGGAGCCAAGCCTGAATCACTCATCAGGGGGAAAGTGGGGTAGCGAGCAAGAATACGTTGGGAACGGGTAAGTTGAACGCTGAGCGTAAAACAGAAAACGGTTAAGCTGAATGCTGAGTATAAAACGGTTGGAGACGGACTGAAAGTCGAAGAGCCTTTGAGAAGATGAACACGGAAATATAGTTGACATCATGCGAAGAAAATCTGAACGCAAATTCGAGACGATAGCTGGAGCTTCTGGCTTGCTAGAATGCTTCCAGAAAAATACTAGTTCGGAAACGCGAAGGTCTGGGAAAATAGCGGGAAATTCACCGTTGAGCTTTAATTTTTTGACCACGAGAAGCGTTGGCAGAGAACGCGAACAGAATCAAGCACCGCCGAAGCGCTTCCTCCACAAAGAAGTTGATAGCCCGCCAAACTAGAAAGAACTACTCCCTCCAATGAAGGAAAGAACGAATATATACAAGATGGTGGAGCTCCGAATATAAGCGTCGGTCAAATTGGCGGTCCCGCTCTTGGCCCTAGGATCAGTCAACGGGGAGCCAGTCAAGCGAAAGCATTTTTCGGAATTCGAGGAATTGCAGCCATGTACGAGTGGGAGAGGAAGGAGAGAAGGCAGGGAAGGAAATGCGAACCCTATACACCGAATTTGATGTTACAATCGCACTGGACTCCTGATACATTTAACTCTCCTTGTCGTCATCAATCAGGAAAAGATTAACAGCAATATAATTTCTCAGTGAAACTGTAGACTTACCCTGCGCTCATGCACACAGACGATACGTGAACTGTACCACTGGTGACGGGTAAACTCATGATGTGCTTGCATCTGATTGGGAACTTCACGAAATCGCTAAACGATAAAAAACCATAAAACGAGTAATTAGTGCGCAGCTCCTGATGTCATGAATTTGCTAAGGACGTGTCACGGTTCGCTTCTGATTGACCCGATCAAAGTCGATCAATAAATTCCGGGAAGCTAGGGTGGCGATTTCAGGCAATCGGGGGCAATCACTTGATCGCGATCAGTTCATCGCCCAACTCGATCAACTGCCTAAATAAGCCCAATCAAGCACAACCCCACACAATCACCGACGATCAGTTGATTGCATTGTCTTGGGGTACCAAGCGACGCTATCGAAAAGTTACGATATTGTCCTTAGTTTCGTGAAGCTCTAACCACCCTCTGCAGTGTTTCTGAGCATCTTTTAACACGAAATTACATGGAAACATTAAAATTCGGTAAGCCAGGCCGAGGACTTCGCCTTCGCCAAAGTGGGCGCGAAATTGTTTGGAAAGGGTGACACGCTTGCCAAGCACCCTCATAGAATATTCGAGGAATTTCTTCTCTGATCGGGCGGCGCGAGCACAGTAATTGGGGGCACCCCGATCCGATCAGACCCGACCAGATCACAGCCGATCATAGGCAAACCGTGACACGTCCTAAGGGATGTGATGGTTGCGCCAGGGATTGGCATCCGTATCACCTTGATGATCTTCTGCCCGAAGAAAGACGTTGACTGGGCAGATATGAACATCGTAGGAGGAACACGCCCATTTTCGACTTGTGGTTACTATGTTATAGCGAGAGAAAAACAAACTTCGCAAAAACGTGCTGCCCGAGTCGGAAGTTTCGAACCATCGGAGAAACCCGTCAGTCAACACGGAAACCCACGACGGGTCAACCGCCAATTACCCCTACTTCCTCCTTTTACTGCGATGTCTCTTGGTGAGGATATCCTCGTAATTCTGCTGTTTCACCTTCAGTTTTCGTGACCATGGAATGTTCTTCCAACACATACATGATGATATCGAATGCACTCCCTTCATAATATGTAAATCCACATTTAGCTTTCTCAAATCCCATCAATAACTACCACACCACAATGCGGTACCGGACAGAACTATAAATAGGACTAGTAGCTCCTCCCCCTGATCACAAGACCCATAATAGCTATGGATGGAAGCTTTATTGAACTCTTTACTCCCATGCTGCATTTCAGGCATCCATGTTGTATTTGGCCTAACACCAGCTTGCCGCCATGACAATCTGAGCCTCGAGGCCTCCCTGCCTCAGGTTCTCCGCAAGCGTATTGAACACGCCCTGGCCAATCTTCTTGATAATGGTAGTCATGATTCCGGCCATGCTCCTCAGGTCCTTGATACTGGTCACGCCAACACCCAATGCAGAGTTGTAAAACTGAACTGCAGAGTCTGTGACAGCAGCCTTGCACTTGATCCAATCCAGAAGATAAGTCTTCACGCAAGCAGAGTTTTTGTTGTTAGCAGCCATAAGGACGTATTCCTGGAACCTTTGACTAGCTCCTGGGGTTCCGGGGCCCCAGACAGCAAATACACTGCTCTTGACGTCATCCGAGTTCTTGACGTTGTTCCACAGAGTCTGTGCGCTGCAGTCGTCCTTCCTCCACCACATATACCATCTGCACATGACGGACAGAGCGGTAGTACAGTGTCACATTCACGAATTAAGCATGACTATGTACCACGGATTGAAAGTTAGCTCAAAGGTCGAATGCTGGACTAGAAAATCGAACTTAAGTGCTAGAATCCGCACCGAACCTGTATTACGACCTGCTGGCGTAGCACGGAGGGGGCGAAGTATCGCATGCATCGCAGGAGCACGTTTGCGCGACGGTAACAGAGGCTTGGATCGCGATAGCGACGACGAAGCAGATTCGAGCGAGCGAAGGAGCCATCAAGTGCGAAAAAAAGGTCGAAAGTTGACACTAGCGAGTCTACTGAAGGGGAGGAAGCAGGTGATCTAGAGCGGATTTTAGGAGCTTTGTTTTGGGCTGGGCTTGTTTGGCGTATTACCGGACTGGATAGCTCGCCTTTTATAACCAAGCTTGTGGGCAACGACAATCGCCTAGGCGTCGTGTGTATACGCCAAGGTGGTTCACGCAGCATGCGCGTGTCACGGAGCATCTGGCGACGACGACGAAGCTTGCGATGCAACATCCTGGAGGGAAGAAGGGGACGTAAGAGAGGGAAACCTGAGCGGACAATTATTGGTGTACGATATATTCCACGGGCCTGGACTGCGATTTGACTTCGTGTCGGCCCAGCATGACTAAACAGGATGTCTAAGCCGATGCGCCGCTTGTATGGCACAATTATTGGTCCACCCAGTCCGCCATAGGAGGCGACGTAGAGCAACGACGTCTCACCCCCAGCTGGTTCTCACGACGCAAATCAATTTCAGCGTAAACCAAATGGTTTTGTGCGATCAAGTAGCAGCCAGTACGGTACTTGTACCTGTGATCCTGCAGGAAGTTAGCACATTGGCTCCGCACAGCTTTTGCATCCGCGGAATCTGCGCTTTGCGCTGAGGCTGCGTTTGGGGTGGGGTGCAGAAAGAACGGGGGGCGTGGCCTTGGGGGGAATGATGTGGCGGAAATCAGGGGAGAAGCCGTGATGCCTTTCACTTCCTCAGACGCAGGGGTGGGCGGAGCGGACAATTCGAACTGCGATCTCATTTTCCCAGTGCGGGTTTGCGAATGCAATCTTTTCGGGCAGAACCACTCGGCTGCCCGTGTTTAGGGTCGGGGCTCCCCGTGTTTAGGCTTGGGGCTCCCCTAATCGCATGCCATCCATAAGGGGTTTATTTTTTTCTGACCGCGGGCAGATTACGACCCATCAGCTTCTTCCAGGCGGACTGTTAGGGATCGCATTCGCGAACCGCGCTGGCTTAATTAGATTGCAGCTGAAGTTGTCCCGTGGGCGGAGCTTCCCGACACACCAAACGTCAGCCTCTGCTTCGGGTGGGCGGGTCATGCGAACGAAAGGACCTCCTCGACACGAGGGAATGGTGCGGGGCTTGTGCGAGTCCCTCGCGACATTTGTCGCGAGTGTCGCGAGTTACGGACCAAAACCAGCCTGACGGAATGATGGCGAGTAACGAAACTAGGCAGTGTGATGATTCGCCAAAGATCGCCTCGCAACCGACAACCGCACTCCCGTTCCCGCTCAAACAGCTGCTTCGATGCCGTTAGAATTAGAGTCGCACTGATATTTCCGGACTGATGAATTCAGGAGTTGTTGTTTTGTTGAAGTAAAACTTCATCAACATCAATAACTAAAATAATTTAAATAAAGGCCTAATCAAGCACCATGTCATAGCAGCTCAGATTGACTACAAGAACTGCATAAGACAACCTGGCATGCATAAAAATGAACCTATACACAAAAGTTGTGGGTTTAGTATGCGAGTGCGCCTGCTTCTTGAAGGATGGGGATGAGATCCCTGTTGTAGTTCATGCTGATCACGTCTGTAGCGCAGAGAAAAGGAGGTAGAGACAGAAGGGAGATGGCACATGTTAAGAACACACATGGCATATGTTAACACGTACCGGGGAAACGGGTGCATGAGATGAGACCCACCACTACGCAGCCAACTAAGCGTAGGTTGATGAATGAGGAGGGCATAGAATGTGTCACAATCATACTCGCTCACAATCAAACTCGCTACAAGCAGCACTAAAACAAGAATTGCTTCACACATTGGAATGAACAAGGATACTACTCACCATCTAGACCGCCGACGAAGCGTCCATTGACGAACAAAGCGGGTATCGTATGCGAACCAATCATACTCGCCACAGCGTCCTCCAGTTCCTCGCCGTCATACTCTTTATCGAGTTCGCAAACCTGGTGGGAAAGAAAGATAGTAAATTGTGGAGCACAATACCGAAGAGGAGGGATATGTAAGTGGGAACACAGAACACAGAAAGCGACAGGCGGGCAGGGCAGCACTACGAGGAATAGAGTCATAGTAGTTGGAGGGGAGCACTACTAGGAATAGGATCACAGACTACTGGGGGGAGGGGGGGGGAGGGGAGGGGGTAAAGGGAAGGAAGGGGGGAAAGGGAAGGAAGGGGGGAAAGGGAAGGAAGGGGGGAAAGGGAAGGAAGGGGGGAAAGGGAAGGAAGGGGGGAAAGGGAAGGAAGGGGGGAAAGGGAAGGAAGGGGGGAAAGGGAAGGAAGGGGGGAAAGGAAAGGAAGGGGGGAAAGGGAAGGAAGGGGGGAAAGGGAAGGAAGGGGGGACAGGGAAGGAGGGGAGGGAGCATCACTACTGATTGGGTAACATAGTATTAGGAGGGGAGCTCTATTGAGCAGTTAGGGTTACACACAGCACAGCACTGGCTTGACTTACACTGGGTCGCACGCCGAGTCCGTGCAGCACGCTCTTGACCTTCATGGACGAGGGGTCGTAGGATTTACTGCAAGAGGTCAACAAGGGACAGAAAACAGGGAACAGACACGCACGGGAAAAACAAGTCAGCAAAGGAATAAAAAAGACGAGAGAAGATAAAGAAACCGTGCAGCACGCTCTTGACCTTCATGGACGAGGGGTCGAAGGATTTATTGCGGAAGGTTGAGAGGGTACGGACAAGCACGGAAAGAAAGGAAAAGACACGAGAGGGCATCAGGATGCCGTGAGGAAGAACACATGAAAGGGAGGGGTCAAATGATTCACAGCATGAGGACGAGACCGACGGACGGGCACGAAAAGAACACGAGAACATTGTTGGAAGGCGCGCCGGAGTGGTTCTGTAAGTTCGAAGTGATATGGCCGTGTCGAGAGGGAATCCATCGTAAAGGTGTGCGATACGCAGTGTCGAGAGGGAGGCTGTGAAACCGTTTTGAAAATGACTTAACCGGAGCATCTTACCTGAATAACATGACTCGGTTTTCCTCGACCATCATATGCGTCCGCTGCATCGACTTGGGACTCGCCTTGCTCGCCTCGGCGCCCATGCTGACTGTTTTGAAAGGTGCGAGATTTTTTAACGGCTTGTTTTTTGAAGTGTTGATCGACGGACGGTTCTGCTTCTGCTTCGCCGCCTGTCCTATGCGTCTACAGCAAACTCGCTAACTTTCTGAGATTTTTTCGCCGGAGATTTGCTGAACTATTACTTGGTAAACCGCGGTAGGCTGTGGCAGTGATTCAGGGTATCACTAGAAACGGTGGAGGTGGAGGTAAGAAGAATCTCAATTGACATAAGTGGTAGTTTCGAGAGGTTTCACTTCCAGATTTGGGTGGATACAAGATGAGGGAGGAGGGAGAGTCGCGTGAAACAGCCAAGGCCAAATCAACTCATCAACCTGACATTTCAAAGCGCACTGACCACAGCCGAGCCGTCAGCTTCCCAGGGCCGACGCGAGCGAGATTATCGCGGCTTGGAAACACATCCGAGCCTCTGAAATAGACATGCGCGTTCTGGCATGTGTTTGGTGGGTCTGCGGGCAGGTACGCTATCTGCTTCCATACTGTAAGAAACGAGGGATGCTTTTATTGGGAATGTCACACCTCCCAAAAAGCTCCATTCCCAGAGTTATCGACGCTTAACCACGGGAGGGCGTTAGATGTGTAACTATTTTTTCGCACTATGAAACCTCACATTTGAGGTCTGCGCTTTTGGGAAACCCCAAGCGAAAGGATGTCCTTTTATTTCAAACCAGGGACGCAGGGCCTCCGAAAGAAACCTGCCAGGACGGTTTGCAGAACAGGTTTGGACCAAAGAGCTGAGGCTCGGTAACAGCCTTCCACATAATCACCAGCCGCGTCATTTTAGTCACAACCACCGCGACGCCAGACCATAACAGTTCGGATCTGTGCTTTATTAAGAATTTCGGTTGTCCCACAAAATCCGTCTACACTAGCTGAACACATTCAGGGCTGCGTAACCACATACAGAGTGACTAGTCTAAATGGATCTGGAGCACCCCATTGTCCATCATTTCCTGATTAAAGTTTGCAATTACAGCATGTACAATTGTTTATAAGAGGTATAAATAGCTCTCAGAGACCACTTGCTGCAAGCATATATAAACAATGCCATGTGTGTTTCTTTTGTTCCTTGCCATTTGGGTGCTCGACTCGAGCATGATGGCTACAACTTTGATCAGTCTAACCCTTCAAATCTTCTTGGGCTCATGAAGCACCTGCACATGGACACAACAGCCCAATGAACACTTGGTGAATGACTGATAGTAGCACAAAGGATAATACTTTATCATACACATGGCATGCATACTAAATAACCTCACCTGGCCGTGGTGCAAGATGTACTGCCGCTGGTGCTCTTAGTGAGTTCTATCCTCGCTATAGATCGAATCGCTGTGCTGCCTATGTCAAAGGCCAGCATCGGCTTCCTGTTGATGCATGCAGAACGTCGATAAGCTATCGACTGGTTCACTGGGGTTCCAGGACAAGGCCTGCAAAGAAACAGGGAATGGAGAGCAGAGGAAGATTTTGAGAGGAAGGGGAGTATGAGATGGAGGGAAATGAGAAAAGGGAGGAAACTAAAGAGGAAGGACGGAATTGGGAGGGGAGGATTGAGAGGGATCTAGGAGGACTGAAAGGAAGGAAGGGATTGAAAGGAAGGAGGGAACTATGAGGAAAGAGGGGACTGAGAGGAAGGAGGCGATTCATATTAAGGACGGGACTGAAAAGAATGAGGGAATTGAAAGAGGTGTATGAGGAAGGGACAGAGATATAGGAAATGCTCACGCTTCAGGGTTATTAGACACCACGCTCCATTGCTTATCCGGGGAGTTTGGCGGAGTATCCATTATAACAGTCAGCCCTCCCGTGCACCCCCCCACATCCAGCATCATCAGCTGCACGGATGAAGGGTAGAAGAATGCAGGGCCTATTTCCGACCGTTGGATCGTCACCCGGTACGAGAACCCGGCCAATAGCGTCGCAGTGACCTGCCGCAGAAGCGGCCGAGACGCGCCGTACCGCTTGGGGAAATCGTCATCGTAATCGTTATCCGATCCCACCGAGACGAACGTCGCGTTATCCTGTAACCGCATGAACGTAACATAGCTGTAGGGGCGGCGATTCTTGTCCTTTCCTAGATTCGCGGTCTGATCCTTGGTGACTGATTCGTTGTAGAAAAGAGCGAAGGATCGGAAGCAGGCGGCAGGTCCGGTGCAGGTATGGGCGGACCAGGAGGGTTGGTAGGAGCAGGCAAAGGAGGGGGAGGAGCGGAGGGAGAGAGGCGGGAGAATAGGGTCGAACAGAGCAACTGCGAAGCCGAAACCAGCGGCAGTTGAAGCTGGTCTAGTAGTAGCGTCGGTGATGCTGCTAAAATTGCTGCTTCTGGTGTTACTTGTGGTGGCAGTGCTGCTTCCTAGCAGAGATCCATCGAGGTCCCAGAGGGCATAGAAGTTGGCGAGTTGTGCACCGGATCGAATGTAGCCAGAGGCCTGGAGTGGAGGAGACGAGAGAGGGAGGGTGGGGCGGGGAAGAAAGAGGGAGGTGAGAGAAAGAGCATGGTTAGAAAGGGGTTGCGGACGGTACAGTTCATAATCTAGAGGGCATAGAAGTTGGCGAGTTGTGCACCGGATCAAATGTAGCCAGAGGCCTGGAAAAGAGGAAAGGCGAGCAGGGAAGAAGGGAGAAGGGAGATGGGAGTGGGGAGAATGGAGATGGGGAGGAGGCAGAGACATACAACGAGGAAGGCGAGGTAAAGGAGGAGGAGAGAAGAGGGGCCTTTTCCATTAATAGTCCAGTTGAGATCGCCCCAGAGAGCATAGAAATTGGTTGAGCTAGGATTGGTGGAAATAGTGAGTGTGTGACAGATGCATGTTTGAGGGTGATTGGCAAAACGACATGCATGTGCGACTACTATGCATGCATAGTGTGAATGCGTGAATATCTAGTGTGTGACTGATACATGCGTGATCACACACGTGTAGTGGGTGATTCTCAAATCAAACGTCTCACCGGGTTGGGCGAGGCCCAGAGCCTGTTAGTGTCATTGGCAAAGCGAAGGCCCTGCGAGTGAGGTGTGGGGGTGGGTGGGTGCGAAAGAGAGTGAGGAAGAGAAGGTGAGGAAGAGAAGGTGAGGAAGAGAAGGTGAGGAAGAGAAGGTGAGGAAGAGAAGGTGAGGAAGAGAAGGTGAGGAAGAGAGTGTGAGGCCCAGAGCCTGTTGGTGTCATTGGCAAAGCGAAGGCCCTGCGAGTGAGGTGTGGGGGTGGTAGGGGTTGAAGGGGAGGGTGAGAAGGAGAGAGTGAGGCTCAAAGCCTATTGGTATCATTGGTAAAGCAAAGGGCCTGCACGTGTGGCGTGGGGGTGGCAGGTGCAGTGAAGGATGTTGAGGGAGGAGACGAAAGGTGGAGAGGAGACGAAGAGGTGGAGAGGAGACGAAGAGGTGGAGAGGAGACGAAGAGGTACAGAGAGGAGGAAACAGTGGCAGTCGAAATTTTGTGGCGCCTCATAAGTCGCTTCTTTTTAAATACATATATGTATATATATATAAGTATTAATAAGTATCAAAAGGAAGGTGTGGTTGCTGCAAGGCGGTGTGGACAGCGGAGGTCAGAGGCGGCTGGGGATGTCATCATGTCATGCCATTGTCCCTCACTGATGATATTCAAACGGCGGAAATTTACATCAAGTTAACGATTTCTTCATTCATTTTCTCGTTACAGGAAAAATTTACCTCGACAGCAGTGGAGGGAGTCCAAAATCCACCATACGGGTTAGTGGTGAGCATTATAGCGGGGCTGGCAGCTCTGCACGTGCCAAAGGACGAGAACCTGAGGTGAGGAGTCACAGAAGGGGTATGGGGTGAACGGGGGGAAGGGGTACAAGGGGGAGGGGGTGTACGCGAGGGGATACAGGGAGGGTGTTACAGGAAGGGGTGGGTGGGCTCATGAGTGAGCATTATAGCGGGGCTGGCAGCTCTGCACGTGCCAAAGGACGAGAACCTGAGGGGTCAGAGAAGTGGAGAATGGGGAGGCGAAGGGGGGTGAGATGGGGTGGGGGGTATAGGTGTGGGATACAAGGGGAGGTATAGCGGGGCTGGCAGCTCTGCACGTCCCCGCAGCTCTGACGAGAAGGCGAAGGGGGGTGTCAAAGGGCGAGAACCTGAGGGGGTATAGGATGGGAAGAAGGCAAAAGAGAGGTTACAGGGGGGGTGGGTTACAGACTGGGGTTGGGGTTCAGATTTGCAAATGCAGAGGTGGTAACCCCAATGTTACCATATTATTATCAACCTCGAGAGCAACCCTACCACGAGTTGGTGATCTTATTTGGCTCCAACAGGTCTCGAGGTGAGATCTGAGTGATCTGATCACCACACCGAGAGTGAACACCGTGGGGGTTCAGGTTACGAACACAGAGGTGGTAACCCCAATGTAACCTTACCACGAGTTGGTAACCCTACCATGAGTTTGTGATCTTATTTGGCTCCAACAGGTCTCGCGGCGATATCTGTGTGATCACTACACCCAGAGGCGCCTCAAAGCTCCCAAAATAATATTGAGACGTGCTACTAGCGAGTACGTTGCTGCTGCTGCCACTGCTGCCGCTGCTGTAACTGTCACTGTAGCTGCTTCTGCCTCTGCTGCTGCTGCTGCTACTGCTGCCGCCACTGCTGCTGCTCCTCCTCCTCCTCCTCCCAATGCTGCTCCCACGGCCCCCAAGCATACCACTTCCTGATTCCCTCCCCCGAGGAAACCCATACACCTCCTTGACATTCCAACGCTGCTGCCTGTGATTTCCCCAATGCGTCCACTCCGGCTGATGCTTCTGTGTCTGCATCTGCTGGTGCATATGCTTCGCCACATGATGCCTGTGTCCCACGTGCTGCTGATCACCCATAAGCAGCCTGTGCCCCACATGCTGTGGATCACCCATAAGCATGCTGCTACCCACATGATGCATCTGCCGGTGCATATGCTTCGCCACATGATGCCTGTGTCCCACGTGTTGCTGATCACCCATAAGCAGCCTGCTACCCACATGCTGCTTCTCATAACCCAACCTATGCGCAGCAGGCACTGTTCTTTCCTCTATCTCTTCCAGTTTCCTTCCCCCTTCCTTCCGCCAGGACCCCCATCCCAGCAGCATTCTCCCCTTCCGTCCTTGCCTCACTCTCCCCAAACTTCCCCTGCTGCTCCTCATCCCAGTCCTCTCCGATTTCCTCCCCACTTTCCTTCCCCCTTTCCTCCCCCCTCCCCGCCCCCCTCCCCGCCCCCCTCCTCGCCCCCCTCCCCCATCCCTGCTGTCGCTGCTGCTGCCACCACCACTGCTCCAAAAGCTGCTTTGATCTGTGCCGTCCGTTGGGTTAGGATCAACGGTGCCGACCGTTGGATGTGGATCAAACAAAGACAGACCCAATGAACGGTCCACAGGCAGTGACACCCAATCTAACGGCTCAGATTCTCCTGCCTCCCCCTCCTCACTCCCTATATTTTCCCCCTCGCTATGCCCTCTCACTCCCCCTCCCGGCTCCTCCCAAGCCTCTGCCGCAAAACCCAGACCTGCAGGCTTGGCAACAGCCCTGGTAGGCTTGGAAGAACTGGCAGCAGCGTTGCCGAGCCTGTCTTCTAGGCCCGTTCCCACCAAGCCTGGGGCTTGCCAGTCCGTTGTAGGGCCAAAGTCAGGTGTGTGAAAGTCAGAACCCATGGCTGGTAGTTGTGCTGGTGTCGCTGCTGCTTGTGCTGCTGCTGTGAGTGAAGCTGCCTTGGCTCTGCTGTGGTTGAGAAAAGGAGGGCGGGGTTGGGGGAGAATTGGGGGACAAGAGGCATGGAAGGTTGGGCAGCTTCACTCACAGCAGTTTTGAGACGTTGATCAAATCACTTTGGAGAATTCCCAAAAGCGATTCCAACATGGTGTTTTGAGACATCTCAAAACACTTCTTCAATCACATGAAAGGTGCGAGTTTTGAGACTTTGATCAAATCACTTTGGAGAATTCCCAAAAGATATCCCAACATGGTTTGGCAGAGAGTTGGGGGAGAGCGACATGGAAGGTGCATGAAGAAGTGTTTTGAGTCGTCTCAAAACGCTTTAAGACTTTGGTCCACAACAACCGCCCTGTCCGTCTTGACATGACTTCTTAAACTACCCCCCTCACATCACCCACCCTCACCACAGCAGTTTTTCCCGTACTGCACCGCACCGCACCACTGCTCACCTCCCTCCTGCAGGGCAGCTCTGGGTGCGGCCGATGAACCGGCATCGGGCCACAACGACGCCCGTGTCCGTCTTGACGTGGATGGCGAGGCCAGTATCAGCAAGCAAACCCCTTTGCACCCTCCCTCACCACTGCTCACCTCCCTCCACCTGGACAGGCTTGGGTGCGGCCGATGAACCGGCACCGATCCACAACGATACCCGTGTCTGTCTTGATATGTATGGAGAGACCATTGTCGATGAATACAGACGATTGGATGGTCATGAGACGAGTGATGTGCAGAAACATGCTGGGGAGGCAGGAGGGGGGGTTGGGGTGGGGGAGAGAGTGGGGGTGGAAAAGTTATAGTCTTGACGTGGATGGCTAGGCCGTTGTCAATGAATGTGGAGGATTGGATGGTCATGAGACGAGTGATGTGCAGAAACATGCTGGGGAGGGGAGGGGAGGGGGGAGGAGAGAGTGAGTGGGGTGGGAGAGGTATAAGAGGAGGAGAGAGTGGGTATGGGGAGCATGTAGTCTTGATGTGGAAGGTGAGGCCATGACTGATGATGACGAGAGAGGAGTGGATGGTCATGAGATGCGTGATGAGCAGAAGCATGCTGGGAGAAGGGGCCTTGGGGAGGGGAGGGGGATGTTAGACGGGGAAAGAGTGGGTGTGGGAAGCAGGAAGATTGTTATGTGGATAAAGAGGGAGGAGTGGATGGTCATGAGATGCGTGATGAGCAGAAGCATGCTGGGAGAAGGGGCCTTGGGGAGGGGGTTGTTGGGGTTGGAGGGGGGAAGAAGGGGAGGGTGGTATGGGAAAGAGCATTGTCTTCACGTGGATGGAGAGGGAGGATTGGACGGTCATCAGACGAGTGTCTGAAAGAGGGTAGGGGGTTTGGAGGAGTTTGAAAGGGGAGAGAGAGGAAGAGTGGTGAGAGCGGGAGAGAGATGGGAGGGGGAGGGGGAGGGAGAGAGTGCGTAAGGGAAAAGAGCATCGTCTGGATGTGGATGGGAAAAGAGCATCGTCTGGATGTGGATGGGAAAAGAGCATCGTCTGGATGTGGATGGGAAAAGAGCATCGTCTGGATGTGGATGGGAAAAGAGCATCGTCTGGATGTGGATGGGAAAAGAGCATCGTCTGGATGTGGATGGGAAAAGAGCATCGTCTGGATGTGGATGGGAAAAGAGCATCGTCTGGATGTGGATGGGAAGAGCATCGCCTTGATGTGGATGGAGAGGGAGGATTGGATGGGAAGAATGTGTCGAGGGATCGCTTCGCTAGTGTTCGTGTGCCAGTGTGTGACTCACCCAACTTCATTGCGGTAGATGAGGAAATTGGATAGGGTCACCTGCACGCATACTCGCACACACAGCAAGAGGGCAGGGGCGCAAAGGGGATAGCTTAAGAGCTGTAGCATAAAAGAGAAATTTTAGGTGTTCCTCTGCGCACACACACTCGGGTGTTCCTCTGCGCACACACACTCGGGTGTTCCTCTGCGCACACACACTCGGGTGTTCCTCTGCGCACACACACTCGGGTGTTCCTCTGCGCACACACACTCGGGTGTTCCTCTGCGCACACACACTCGGGTGTTCCTCTGCGCACACACACTCGGGTGTTCCTCTGCGCACACACACTCGGGTGTTCCTCTGCGCACACACACTCGGGTGTTCCTCTGCGCACACACACTCGGGTGTTCCTCTGCGCACACACACTCGGGTGTTCCTCTGCGCACACACACTCGGGTGTTCCTCTGCGCACACACACTCGGGTGTTCCTCTGCGCACACACACTCGGGTGCACTAACCCTCGCACGAGGAGCGTTAGGGAACATGCCACACACTCCAGGCCACGGGGGAGGAAGAAGAATTCAAACTTGGTTGGTCTGTATGTATGGTGTGGGCTGAATGCTGCTTTGCAACCGGCAAGCAAGAGCACTCACTCGCACACTCACACACAGTAGCACTCACCCTAGCACCAGGAGCATAGGGGAACATGCCGTGGGGGCAGGAGCGGAACCCAAACTTGGTGTCTATGGTATGAGCTGCATGCTTGCTATTGGACCGGCAAGCAAGAGCACTCACTCGCACACTCACACACAATAGCAATCACCCTAGCACCAGGCGCATAAGGGAACATGCCGTAGGGGTAGGAGCGGAACCCAAACTTGGCTGAATGTGCCACATTCCCCGAGTAAAGGCCAAACTTGGTTTCTATAGGACTCATGCCGTGGCACTAGCAAGCAGACCAGCATGCACACTGGCACGCACAGTAGCATGTACACTCACCCTGGCACCAGGAGCGTAGGGGAACATGCCGTGGGGGTAGGAGCGGAAGCCAAACTTGGCCTCTATGGTACGGGGTGCATGCATGCTGTGGCATTAGCAAGCAAGAGCACGACAGTAGCACTCACCCTAGCACCAGGCGCATAGGGGAACATGCCATGGGGGTAGGAGCGGAACCCAAACTTGGCTGAATGCGCCACATTTCCCGAGTAAGTGCCGAACTTGGTTTCAATAGGGTGCATGTTGCGGGCGTTGGGTAGGAGCTGGGATAGACCCCTCATCCCCTCCTTAAGCTCCGTCCAGTACCTGGTTAAGGAGGCGCGAATAACAACAAAGAACATCAGTTGATAACAAGTATGGCACTGGTGTTGATACGAGCTGGGACAGACAGACCCCTCATCACCACACACAGCCCCCTCGCACTCACCACCCCACACACCACCCCACACACCACACACACCCCCTCTCACCCCGAGTCCTCCGACCCGGCAGCCACATTATCAATGTAATCGTTGCTGTTGGGGTTGGCTATCCCAGTCCTCAGTCACTCACTCACTCTCTCATTCACTCATTCACCCACCCTCTTACCCACTCATCCCGAGTCCTCCGACCCGGCAGCGACATTATCAATGCAGTCATTGTTGGGGCTGGCCCTCCAGAACGTGCTGAGATGCCTATACCACCACACCACACCACACCACACCACACCACACCACACCACACCACACCACACCACACCACACCAGACCACTCACCCCGGGTCCTCAAACCCTGCTGCTCCCGTCTCCACACACACATACCCCACCCACTCACCCCGAATCCTCCGACCCAGCAGCCACGTTATCAATGCAGTCGTTGTTGGGGTTGGCTATCCCAGTCCTCAGTCAGTCACTCATTCACCCACCCTCCCACCCACCCACTCACCCTGAATCCTCCGACCCTGTTGCTCCAATCCAAGCACCACGCACAACCTCACTCACCCTGAGTCCTCCGACCCAGCAGCCGCGTTATCAATGTAGTCGTTGTTGGGGTTGGCCATCCAAAACGTGCTCCCTGCTACATGCACCATCACACACCACCCACTCACTCCCCACTCACCCCGAATCCTCCGACCCGGCAGCGACATTATCAATGTAGTCGTTGTTGGGATTGGCCCTCCAGAACGTACCCTGCTGCTTCCAGAACCACCACACACACACCCACCCACCCACTCACCCCGAGTCTTCTGAGCCAGCAGCCACGTTATCAATGTAGTCGTTGTTGGGGTTGGCCATCCAAAACGTGCTCGGCTTGTCGTCCGTGTGCTTATCATATGACTCTTTAGAGGGGATAACCACCTTCACTGCAGGAAGGGAAAGAGCACAAGGAATTATGCAATGGCAATCAGCAAGCGGAAGGGACAAGCAGGCAAAGCGTGGGAAGCAGGGGACAGCCTTAGTGACCGTTGACACGACATGTTCTGTACATGCATTCTCATGCCCTCTCATGCCCCCTCTCTCACCTTAGACCCTCTCATTCCATCTCATGCCCTCTCAGACTTTTTATTTCATCTACTCCCACCAGTTCCTCTCCCCATTATTCCACCTTACATACACCCCCCCAACGCAACAAACACTCACCTTTTTTCACGCTGATCCCAAGATTCCTCCGTAACACATCATTATTCTCCGACCCTTCCTCCACCAGTGCCCCTTGGCCTCTCAGCAGAGGCAGGTCCTGAGCCCCACCCTCCCAACAAACCAACAACCCCACCTTCCCACAAGGTTCCACGCACCTTTCCGCACGCTGATACCAAGGTTCCTCTTGAATACATTATTGTTCTCCGACCCTTCCTCCACCAGGAAGCAGTGCCCCTTGCTCTCATATGTCACCGTGTCTTCAATCGTCATGTTGCTCGTGGCGTGGATGACCACACAGCGCTGCCAAGGGTTGAAATGGTACAGAGAGGGGTTTGAGTGGATTGGGGTTGGTGCATGGCCAGGTCACCTTGCTCTCGAACGTCACCGTGTCTTCAATCGTCATGTTGCTTGTGGCATGGATCACCACACAGCGCTGCACGGGGTACACAGGGGGTTTGGATCGGTTAAAATGGTTATAGAGGGGAGTGGAATGGTAATAAGCAGTGCCCCTTGCTCTCATACGTCACCGTCTCTTCAATCGTCATGTTGCTCGTCGCATGGATAACCACAAAGCGCTGAGGGGGGGGTGTAAATTGAAGAGAGAGGAGTCAAAATGGTAAAGAATGGGGTTTGGATGGAAGCAGGACATTTTGCTGTATTTACGGCGGATATAAAATACGTTACAGTTGATACAAGTAAAGTGCGTTTTTGAACGTCTAAAAAATACACTTATTACCTGAATCCTGCTTGCCGCACCTACCCCTCACCTGCTTGCTATAAACGATCGCATTCTTGCGCACGACATGACTCTGATTCGCCTCCCCACACACATGGAAGTGCAGCGGCAGCAGCAGCATCTGCTGTAGCTGCACTGTACCACCTCAACTGCTTGTTATAAACGATCGCATTCTTGCGCACGACATGAATCTGATTCGCCTCCCCACACACATGGAAGTGCAGCAGGCCCTGCTGTTGCCCCAACCCAACACCCCCTACCGCCCCAGCACGCGGTCAACCCTTGTTACCTGCATTCTTCTTGCCGCTTGCTCTCTGCTCCCCACCTGCTTGCTGTACACGATCGCATTCTTCCGCACGACATGACTCTGATTCGCCTCCCCACACACATGGAAGTGCAGAGGGTAGCGCCCCAGCGCGCCCCAGCGCGCCCCAGCGCGCCCCAGCGCGCCCCAGCACGCCCCAGCGCGCTCCAGCACGCCCCAGCGCGCCCCAGCACGCCCCAACACGCCCCAGCGCGCGCGCGGTCAAAACATAAGTTGTTACTGTGCTTATTCATTTTACTATGCAAAACCATCTCCCGCTTGCTGCTTTGCTGCCCACCTGCTTATTTGTTACGTTACGCCGTCTCACCTGCTTGCTGCCTGCTCCTCACCTGCTTGCTGCCTGCTCCTCACCTGCTTGCTGTACATAATTGCATTCTTCCGCACGACGTAGCTCTGACTCGCCTCCCCACACACGTGCAAGTGCAGCGGGTTACCGACCCAGCCCAGCACGCGGTCACAACGGAGCTTGTTACCTGCTTACTCATTCTATTCATTCTGCTTTCGCAAAACCTGCACCTGCTTGTTGTTTGCTGCCCACCTGCTTATTTGATAGACTTATGGGACTAGAAACCATCTCACCTGCTTGCTGCCTACTCCTCACCTGCTTGCTATACACGATTGCATTTTTGCGCACGACGTGGCTCTGATTCGCCTCCCCACACACGTGAAAGTGCAGCGGGTACCGCCCCAGCACGCCCTGCTGCCCCATGTAAGAAAGCTGAACTCCTTCGATGAATTGAGGGGTCTGGGTCATGAAGACCATGAAGTGACCTCCTGAGAGGGGTTGAGGGAAGGACGGAGGGGTACAATGTGGTGAGAAGGATTTTTTTGTCTCCACACACATGGAAGTGCAGAGGGTACCGCCCCCCCCCAGCACCCCTAGGTGGGTACCGACCAAGCACGCCCTGCTGTCCCATGTAGGCGAACTGCACCCCCTCTATGAGTTGAGGGGTTTGGGTCGTAAACACCATGAAACGGCTGCCTGAGCGGGGGGTGGGAGGGAGGGACGGAGGGGTGCAGTGCGGTGAGACTGAGCTGTCACACACGTGGAAGTGCAGTGGGTACCGCCCTAGCACGCCCTGCTGTCTCAAGAACACCCCCTACCGCCCCAGCACGCCCTGCTGCCCCATGTAGGAAAACTGAACTCCTTCGATGAACTGAGGTGTTTGGGTCATGTAGGCGAACTGCACCCCCTCTATGAACTGAGGTGTTTGGGTCATGTAGGCGAACTGCACCCCCTCTATGAACTGAGGTGTTTGGGTCATGTAGGCGAACTGCACCCCCTCTATGAACTGAGGTGTTTGGGTCATGTAGGCGAACTGCACCCCCTCTATGAACTGAGGTGTTTGGGTCGTCTACACCATGAAACGGCCGCCTGAGAGGGGTTGGGGGAGGGACGGAAGGGTGCAGTGTGGTGAGAAGAAAGATGTTTTCTGTCTACACGTACACATGGAAATGCAGAGGGTACCGACCCGGCACGCCCTGCTGCCCCATGTAGGCAAACTGCACCCCGTCTATAACCCGGGGAGTTTGATTCATGAAGACAATGAAGTGACCTCCTGAGAGAGGGACGGAGGGGTGCAGTGCGGTGAGAGGAATGAGTTCAAGTAATCTCAAACAGTGGAAGTGCAGCAGGTACCGCCCCCCCCCAGCACGCCCTGCTGTCCCATGTAGGCGAACTGCACTGTTTTGAGATGTCTCAAAACATGTAGGCGAACTGGACCCCTTCCATAAACTGGGGGGTTTGTGTCATGAAGACCATGAAATGGCCTCCTGAGAGAGGGTATTGAGAAGGAAGACAGGAGGAGGAAAGGTACGATTTAGCAGGAGTACCGCCCCAGCAAGTACCGCCCCAGCAAGTACCGCCCCAGCATCTCCTGCTGCATGTTCACAAACTCCCCCACATAGAGTTTTGAGTCGACTCAAAACGCATCTCCTGCTGCATGTTCCAGAACTCCCCCCCATAGATCACAACATTCCGGTGCAGCAGCGCAGCCCCACCTCCCCCCTCACCTCCACTCAGCCGCCCCTCTGAACCCCCTCTCCCTGTCACTATGAACAATCACACTTCATTACAATCACTCGTACCTTCCAGCTCGTATTTCCCCGTCTCATGCACCCCGTAGATCACCACGTTCCGATGCAGCAGCGCCACCTCCCCACCCCACGTCCCCCAGCCAGTCACACTTGACTTCCTACAATCACTCGTACCTTCCAGCTCGTATTTCCCCGTCTCATGGACCCCGTAGATCACGATGTTCCGGTGCAGCAGCGCCACCTCCCCTCTCACGTCCACCGCCCCTCCAAACCCATCCGACACGGCCTTGGGATTGCCGCCATGGGAATGCTTCAATGGGGCTGTGAGGGATATGCGGTAGCCCTGGTGGTGGGGCGAAACTGGGGGAGTAAGAGGAGGGAAGGAAAGAGAAGGAAGGGTATGAATGAGAAGAGAGACTGATACGGCATGGCCTTGGGATTGACGCCATGGGAATGCTTCAATGGGGCTGTGAGGGATATGCAGTAGCCCTGTGGGTGGGGCGAAACTGGGGGGGAAGAAGGCGGGAGCGGGAGGGCAGAGAAGGGAAGGGAGGAGGGGCATGAAACCTGCCCTGCAGGGCCTTGGCATTGCCGTCGTGGGAGCACTTTAATGGGGTGGTGAGTGAACGCACTCTTTCCGCTACTGAAATACTGTGTCGTGTTTTCCACTCGCCCACACCTCACTGAACCGCATCAAACTGCTCCAATCCGAATGGAATCGCACTCCACTCATACTCACCTCCTGCAATCACTGCTTTTTCGGCCTCATCCATCTTAGCACTCGTAGACGCAATCGCAATCTCGCCGCCCACCGGCCACGTGCTGACGTCAGCTTCCACCACGATCTCCGTCTGGCCGGCGATCGCCGTCTTATTCAAGCGCACCCACACCGGCATGGAGGGCGGGCCTGGGAGGCCGTGTAGGTCCACCTGCCCTCCCACCTTGATGCGGGGGATTTGGGAAGAAGAGGGAAGGGGGGAAGGGGGAGTGTAGAGGGACAGGAGGAGGAGAAGGGGGCGAGGAGGAGGGAAGGGGGAAGAGGGGAGGGTTAGGGGGGAGGAAAGAGCTACATGGATCGAAACGAAGGGCCGTTATTGAAGCACAACCACAGTGCAAGTCCACCTGCCCTTCGACCTTGATTATGAGAATGAGAGAAAGGGGACAGGGGAAAGGTAGAGGGGAAGACAGGGGTCAAAGGGGTGAAACAATGTGGTTCTTATGAATTGCACACCCATACTGGCATGGATGGCATGGCAGGCCTTGGAGACACCACCATCAGCACCAGGAGGAGAGAAGCAGAAGGGAGAATGGGGATGCTCTTTGTCGTGGGCAACTTCACCTGCCGTCTCCGACCTTGGTGGGGGAGGAGGAGGAGAGAAGCAGAAGGGAGAATGGGGATGCTCTTTGTCGTGCGCCGTGCGCCGTGGTGAGTGGTGCTGTGAATGCGCATGCTGGTTGAGGGACGACCCCACCCACCCGCGTGTAGTGAGTCGGTTTTTGAGTCGACTCAAAAACCTACTCACTACACGCATGCTGGTTGATGGACGACCCCACCCACCCACTCACAGCACCACTCACCACGGCAAGTTCACCTGCCGTCTCCGACCTTGGTGGGGGAGGAGGAGAGAAGCAGAAGGGAGAATGTGAAGGCCTAGGAAAGGCGGGTTCGGCCGGAGGGGAGAGTGTGAAGGCATACTCCCTCCTCCACCTCCCACCCACTGGGGGCGTTGAGGTGACTTAACACATATTCGCATTACTTACTCACCACGGCAGCAAACACCTTGTGTCCCAAGTGATAGAATTGGAACTGAACTGATTGCTTGATAAGGAAGGCACTAGGCCTTAAGTACAAACATGGTTGGGTTGAGCAAAGCTAGGGAAAGGATGGGATGGGAATCCTAGCAAATCTCCAATTGGTGAGTTGGCAGATTTGCAGGATTACGAGGGAATCCCGACCAGATAGGGTTGGGATTACAAATCTACACCCAACCTACAAAGTAACCTAACCGATATAGAATATAGTACAAAGTGTTGACTAACTATTTCTAACACCAAGGGCCTGGGAAAGGCAGGTTCGACCGGGGGGAAGAGTGTGAAGCCATACTCTCTCCTCTGCCTCCCACCCACTGAAGGTGCTGGGGCAAGGCGACTCAGCAGCAGATGCATGCATGCATGTTAAAATGCCCCATTCACAGCACCACCACTCACCACTACTCACCACGGCAAACACCTTGTGGCCCAGAGGCCTGGGAAAGGCGGGTTCGGCCGGGGGGTAGAGCGTGAAGGCGTACTCTCTCCTCTGCCGCCCGCTGTTGGGCGTGAGCGTGAAAAGTGCCTGGGCGGCAAACTGCTTGTCCTTTTCCCCCACCGTCAGCCGCCCGGTGACTATAATGAAGTTGGCGCGAACCTCGATTCGCGGCAGTCTTGACTTGTCGTCTAGAAGCCTGATGGATGGAGGGAGGAGGGTAAGTAAGATGCGACGTGACTATAACGAATAAAGGGATTGTAACAAGAGTACCATAATGAAGATGGTGCAGATTTCGAAGCGTGGCTTGTCGTCTAGGAGCCTGATGGAGGGAGAGAGGCGATGAGGGTAAGATGTGGTGTGACTATAACGAATGAAGTGGACTGTAAAAAGGTGTACTGTAATGAAGTTGACGCGGATCTTGATTCATGGCGGGCGTGGCTTGTCGTCCAAAAGACTGGTAGAGAGAGGGAGGTGATGGAGGCGAGATGTGACTATAACAAAGGAGAGCGAGGATCTGTATAGTTGTGGATGGTGTACCACTTCCTTACTAGGTCAACGCTATAATAATTGACTAAATCAACCTTTTAACCAAGAAGATAAAAATCGGTTAACCGCACTTATCGTTTTTGTAGCCTTTGAACGAGCTGATGAACTCATGAACGTTTTTTACAGAAAAACATGTCGATAGATGCATCTTCGATTGGCAAATGCCTGTTAGTAGGTTACAAGGTCTTAATCCAGCTTTTATGCTTCTCTAACGAAGAGAAAGGGAATGATGATGAGGGGGGCCCGGAACGCACTTAGCCATCCGTGCACGTGCACGTGCATGCAGCGTGTGACTTCTATTCTACCCCAGCGAAAGAAGGATCAGCACCACCACACCACCAACAAACTTTCGTTTCCTAGCAGTACTCACTTGAGCCATCCATCCGTGCACGTGCAGCGTATCGAGGGTCACATTAGCCACATCCAGCAACACAGCCATGCCGCACGGCACAGTGGCAACATTACAGTACAGGGCACGGCACGGAAACAGCGCCAGCAGCACAAGCCATTTTCTCCCTTGCAACTCACTTGAGCCATCCGTGCACGTGTAGAGTATCGAGGGTCACATTAGCCACGTCCAGCAGCACAGCCATGCCACAAGCAGCACCAGCAGCACCACCACTAACACACTCTCTCTCCCAGAACTCACTTCAACCATCCGTGTACATGCAGAGTGTCGAGAGTCACATTCGCAACGTCCAGCAAGACAGCCATGCCACAGGGTATAGTCACGTTCCCCCCTGCTCTTGACCGCACCCCTGGGGGGTCCCTGCTGCTCTTGAAAGCCGCCCCCCATACAGTCACATTGCTCCACCTATTCCACCCTGGTGTGTACGGGGGAGAAGTGAGGGAGGGTTGGGAGTAACAGCAGATCACAGCACAGCACAGTGCGGAAAGTCATGCCACAGGGCACTGTCACGTCACGTCAGGATGGAGTGAATGGAGCAATGTGACGTGTACAGCGGAAAGTCATGCCACAGGGCACTGTCGCGTCACGTTCCCTCCTGCCCTTGACCGCACCTGAAAGCTGCCCCTCATACAGTCACATCGCTCCATTCACTCCATCCTGGCGTGATTTTAAAAAGGGGAGAGGGGAGAAAGAGCGTTGGGAGGCCCAGTCACATTCCCTCCCTCCTGCTCTTGACCGCACCCCAGGGGGGTCCCTGCTGCCCCTGTAGACCCCCCATACAATCACATCGCTCCACCTACTCCAACCTGATTGGTGTGATTGTAGCGAGGGGAAGGTGAGGAGGGAGGGACGGGAGGGGAGGGGAGGGGAGTGAGGGACGAGAAGAAAAGGGATGATAAAGGGGAGAGGGGGAGAGACGGAGAGGGGAAGGGGAGAAAGCGGAGAGCAGGGGACGGGGAGAAGCAGCACTCACTACGTACCTCCGCTCATGGGCGGAGGCTGCTTGCGCTCATGGGCGGAACGTACCTCCGGGGGGTCCGCTCATGGGCGGAAGCGGGCACGACGGGCGGAACTGTTGAGCTGGCACTGAACCTGCAGAAGATGTTCGTCGCGCTCTGCAGGGACGCGGAATTCTGCCGAAGCGGAAAATTGCAGAGGATAGCGCGGAGCTCTGCACTGCAGCAGATGCACTTCGCAGAAGCGGAAATCAAAGTTCCGCTGCAGAGGGGTCACGCCTGCAGAAAGTGACGCTGCAGAGAAGGGCGCATCTGCAGAGAGTTCGGGCCTGCAGAGGAGGGCGCATCTGCAGAAGCGGATTTCTGCAGAGGAGCGAAGCCTTCTACCAGCGAACCCCTCCGACGCAAAAGTGCGATCGTTTCGTAACTTTTGTGGAGGAATTTCGGAATTTCGGGACATTGAGAAATTGACCCCGCGGAACAGTGCGTGAAACTGGGGTTACAATCTGGGGCCGAATTGAACCACCTGAGCAAACTGAGCCTGGCGCACGTTTTCGTAACTACGAAAACGTGCGTTACAGAAGTTGTTTAAAACAACCTGAACAGTTAAAATAACTACTTTTAGGTAGGTAAAAATTACCAACTAAGCATGTGTTGTAATTTTCACCTGCCGATGCTGACTTGGCAAAGCGCAGCTAAGTAGTAGTTATCTAAACGTTCTAGGTGAGAACGTTCTCTTGTTAGGTTCAGTGGTTGGGTAGTTCTTTACCCCCTTGTATTCTATCTTTCATTCTATTCTAGTGAATTTTCTGTGTGTGCCAAATCTATGCCTTTCTCAACACTTAGCCAATTTTCTCCTTAGTGAACAACACAGTTTGCGTGGCTGCAGAGAAGCATTTCGTAGAGCTCCAACTCCCGTTAGAGCAGAAATCTCTGCATGGTGCGGTGAGCGTGGATCGAACACGCATAGAGCCCGTTCTTCTACGTTAGGTCTCATTGAACTTAGCTCGTCGACATGGAGGATACTGAGGATATCCTTGAGGGAATCGACAGTCTAAGTGAGCGGGAGGCTGCGGTGCTTGCTCGTCATGAAGGTGGAAACCTCACCGAGCAGGAGCTCAACTTCATGCTGTTGGGAGTACGAGCTCAATGGGAGATGGAACATCCACCGACTCGTGCAGAGGGAGACGAGGAATCGCAGACTTTTGGAGACGGCGAGAACGCTGAAGAACCGGCAGAAGGCGGAATGCAGGAGCCACGAGGTGTTCTAGGACAAGGAGAACCGATGAGCCCTGGAGAAGGCTCGCAGCAGAAGGCGGATGCAAGTCCGAAGAAGGCGGCTGGCAAAGGACGCTTGAGCGGTCTAGGATCTGCAGTGAAGACTGGTGGAAGCTCGGCGGTTTCTCACCCATCGGCATCGAAAGACGGCGGAATTGCTCCTGATTACGGATACTTCAAATTTTCTCCCGACAAGATCACGGTGCCGAAGCTTCTGGAAGGACGTCATGACTTGAAATCGCGCAGCTGAAGCAGTTCATCGACGGCTCGATCAAGGTTCCACGGCTGAGCGACATTTCGCAGTATACACAATTTCGCTCGGCGCAACTTCTGACCTTTATGGTGATATCGCGCTGCTGCTCTCCATCCGTGAAGATCGCCTTGAAGTCATGTCGTCTACGAGTGGACGCGGGCTACCAGGCGTGGCGCTTCATCATGGAGACCTACAAAGCAACGGACTATCTCTATATCGGCCAGCTGGAGAGGAGCTTGGCGACGCTAGAGATGGCGGAGCATGAGACGGCGACGAACTACTGCAATCGTGCGCAGATGATTCTCGCTAATCTGCGAATGGCTGGCGTCAACTATTCGATGGCTTCGTATGTGACTCATGTCCTTACAGGTCTTCCCGCGGAGTACAAGTACCTTCGACGAACGCTACAATCTCCGGAAAACTGCAAGACTCTCGACGAAAACACTTTGACGAGCAGAATTATCGCAGAGGAGTGCACGCTCGAGCTCGAAAAGCGGAAGGAATCACCTCTGCCACAGGTCAACTGGGCGTGGACGGGACAGCAGCAGCAGCAGCAGCAGCAGCAGCAGCAGCAGCAACAGAAGCGTTGGTCTTCTTCGACAACTGGCGGTTCTACGGAGCAGAAGTCGTCGAACAAGGAGCAGCAGAAGAAAGATGGTCGACAGCAGAACAACAAACGGAGCTCGAAGAAACCTTGCTGGGTCTGCGGAGAAGTCGGTTACTTTGCGTTCCAGTGCGAACAACGTGCCGACAAGAAGAACAATGCTTCCGCGCAGAAGGAGAGTTCTTCGAAGTCGGGAGCGCAGAGCGACAACTCCAATTCGACCAACAAAAAGGGACCTTCTTGTTCAATGGTGGGACCAGTTGTGGACCAGCTGCAGACGACTGATCTGCTCATTTCGCTGAATGCGGAAGATGGTGAGGACTTTCAGGCGATTGCTGCAGCCGTCGAGGCCGATCCTGCAGTTGTTCTTCTCGACAGTGGCTGCTCACATCATCTGATGGGCGACGATGCAGCCTTTGTCGAAATGCATGAAGGCGGGGACATTAAACATGTTCGCGGATTCAACGGGGCATTCCAAGACGTGTGTGGTCGCGGAACAATCGCTCTACGCGGTGAAGCTGGGAAGCAGATTCTGATTCCTGATGTGCTCTACGTGCCTGGAATCCATGCGAATCTGTTGTCTGCTGGGCAGCTGAAGGATTGTGGGGTAAAGTTGAAGGATGAAGGTGAAGAGACCCTCCTTCTCTCTACTGATGGGAGAGTCCTTGGACGCGCTCGTTATCGAGGACGAGTGCTCAGCACAGATCTCCAGGTGTGGCCGCTGCAGAAATCGGCAGAGGAGGCGATTGCTCTGCGGACCTTGGCGACGGATACACGGGCGAAGATGGTCATGTGGCATCCTCGACTTGCTCATGCGGGCGTCGAAACAATCAAGCAGACGGCGACGCATGGTGCAGCGACAGGCTTGGATATTGACAAGTCGGCCAACCCTGATCTACCGTGTGTCTCTTGTGTGGGGGGAAAGCTCGGCATAGTTTCCCTCAAGAGGGGAGCGAAGAGCAGAAGGTGCTGGGAGTAGTGCACATCGATCTCTGCGGGCCCTTCCGAGTTCCTGCGAAAGATGGCAGCCGCTACTTTCTTCTGCTCAAGGATCGAAAATCTCGCTACGTCTGGCTCTACCCGATTGCGCAGAAAAGCGATGCTCTGCGCGTTTTCCAGAAGTGGCTTCCGCGTGCAGAGAGGCAATGTGAGGCTTCGCTGAAGGCTCTCCGCTCCGATCGAGGTGGCGAATTTTTGGGACATAAATTCGCCGAGTTCCTCAAAGAGAAGGGGATTGAGCACGACCTCACCTGCCCCTATACGCCGCAACAAAACGGGATGGCAGATGAAATGCGGACTGTCGTCGAAGCAGTTAGGACGATGCTTCTGCACATGGGAGCCCCCCACCATTGGTGGCACCTTGCAGCTCTGCAAGCTGTTTGGGTGAGGAATCGTCTGGAACATTCCTCTCTGCCATCAGGGGTGACTCCTTATGAAGTGCTCTTCGGAAAGAAGCCTGACCTTAGGATGGCTCGAGTTTGGGGGTGTATGCTGCAGTACCTCATTCCAGAGAGTCAGCGGGGGGGGGAAGTTGGAGCCGAAAGCTCGTTGGGGTCTCCACCTGGGTGTCTCGCAGCAGAGTAAGGGGTGGTTGGTCCTCGATTTGTCGAGCAACCGTTTGATCACCACGGTCGAGGCCATCTTCTACGAGACAATGTCTCTTGCAGAGTGGAAGGCGACGAAGCAGAGTCCCACCGTCGACCGTGCTGCGCTCGACAATGTGGCATCCTTCCCGTCGGATTCTGCGGATGATGACGACGATGATGACGAAGAGACTAGGGCACCAGCCCCTCTGCTCGTGCCTACGCCGATTCCTCGACCGCAGCTGCCTCCTGACAACCCTCCAGTGCAACTCTCGCCGTTGCCAGAGCCTCCTCCTGCAGAAGACACTTCTCCTGCAGATGACGCTCCTTCCGAGGAGCAGGTTCCTTCTGCAGAAGACATTCGCTCTGACTCTTCTTCGACCAGGGAGCAGCTGTCGACTGCCTCTTCTTCGACGTTCTTTCCTTCGACTGAAAAATTGGTGCCATTGTCGACGCTCCTTGGCGAAGAGGGGAGCAAATTGCCGATGAATGTCGTCGCCAATGAGCGTCGAGAAGTCGAACAGCCTGCAGACGAAAAGTCCGCTGAAGAGCGATCCGCAGAAGAGCAATCGGCAGAAGATCGATCTGCAGACGAGCTGCCTGCAGAAGAAAATGTCGAAGAAGAGATGCCTGAGTTAGAAGAGATTGCAGCAGAAGAGCAACCTGCAGAAGAAGGACCGGCAGACGAAAATGTTCAGGTTTCTCGCTACGGTCGAAAGATTCAGAAGCCGATCCGATTCCGCGAAGCACTGACGATGTTTACGATGACTTCGCTCGACGACATGCATGAGGATGTAGTGCAGAAAGAGCTCGACTCTGCTGATGAGTGCGTCGTCGACACGGATCATCGTTGGGACATTTCGACCATGACAGTTGCAGAAGCTCTGCGAAACTGGAAGGGTGAAGTGGTCAAAGCTGCAATGGATGCAGAGATACAGACTCTCTACGATCAAGAGACTTGGGAGCTGGTTCCTCGTCCGCCTGGGGTTAATGTCATGAAGAATCGATGGGTTTTGACGACGAAGTACAACCCAGACGATACGGTCGACCGAGAGAAGGGTCGACTTGTCGTCAAAGGATACACGCAGACCCCTGACGAATTCGACGCTATATCTGCCCCCGTCGGAAGCTACGGAACTGCTCGGATGCATCTGTCGAACGCAGCTGATGGAAATTTGGAGTTGATGCAACTCGACATGACAAATGCATTTCTGAATGCGAAACTTGATCGTCCTCTCTTCATGGAGCAGCCCGAGTTCTACAACGACGGGACGGGTCGAGTCTGCATGCTGAAGAAAAGCCTGTATGGACTGAAGCAGAGTCCGATGTTGTGGTACGAGGCCCTTGACGAAGTGCTGGAAGATGCAGGATGGTCGAAGAGTCAGGTCGACGAAGCTTTCTACTTCCACGAGGACGAGAACCACGACATGTGCTGGGTGCTCGTCTACGTCGACGATCTGCTCGCCGCGAGCCGCAGCAAGGAACATCTGGCAGAACTGAAGGCGCTGCTCGAAAACGCCTTCAAATTGCGGGAGATCAGCCCTGTCAACAAGTACCTGGGACTTGAGTTTATCAGAGACAGGGAAGCGGGGAAGATCTGGCTGCATCAGAGAGGCTACGTCGACAGGGTGCAGAGGCGTTTTCTGCCGGAAGGACCTCCTCAGCGAGTCCCGAAGACGCCAATTTCGGTCGACGCCTTCAAGGTGCTGACATTTGATGACGAGAAGTTGCAGGCGCGCACAGAAGAAGAGTATCGGCAGAGGGTTGGCTCTCTGCAGTTTGCTGCCTGCACTACTCGCCCCGACATCTCCTTCGCCTGCAGCAAACTTGCGTCTGGCCAAACGGTTCGAAGCGACCAGCATTGGAGGGAGCTCAACCGCTGCATTGCGTACCTTGTTGGGACGCGCGATGTTGCTCTCGAGTTCGGCGGCGGAAATGGAGAGATGCGTCTCGTCGGCTTCGCAGATGCAGACGATGCAGGAGACAAGCAGAATCGCAGCAGCACGGGTGGCTACATTTTCACTCTCGGTGGAGCTGCTATTTCATGCGCAAGTCAGAGGATCAGGTGCATCACTCACTCTTCTACAGAGTCGGAGTACATCGCTGCAGTGGAGGCTGGAAAGGAAGCCCGAAAGCTCCGTTATCTGATGGCAGAATTTCGCATGCTCGACGAGAAGTCACCAACGATTATCCACGTCGACAATCAATCTGCGATTTCTGTGTCTGAAGGAATGGGGCTCAAGGGAAAGCTGAAGCACATGGAGCGGCGCTACATGTGGCTGCAGAGCATGGTGAAACGTCGCAAGATGAAGCTGCAGTACATTCCGACGACCGAGCAGCCGGCAGATTACTTGACGAAAGCACTACATTTCCCTGCGTTCAACAACTGCTTTGAGAAAGTTGGTCAAGTAAGGCTTTCGACGAAGGGGAGCAGTGCAGAGAGTCCTCTCGACGAGGAATAGGTGCCATGACCTCTTTCATGGCTGGTGCGGTGGTGTGTGTGAATTGCAGATTTCTGCAATTCTTGTGTGTTTGTTTTTCTGCATGTTTTCTGTCTTTTTCTTTCATTTCTATTCTGTTCTGGTGTGTGGTGTAGACGGGTCAATTTTCTCTGCGACGACCAAGCATGCTCAGTGCAGGGGAGTGTTGAGCTGGCACTGAACCTGCAGAAGATGTTCGTCGCGCTCTGCAGGGACGCGGAATTCTGCCGAAGCGGAAAATTGCAGAGGATAGCGCGGAGCTCTGCACTGCAGCAGATGCACTTCGCAGAAGCGGAAATCAAAGTTCCGCTGCAGAGGGGTCACGCCTGCAGAAAGTGACGCTGCAGAGAAGGGCGCATCTGCAGAGAGTTCGGGCCTGCAGAGGAGGGCGCATCTGCAGAAGCGGATTTCTGCAGAGGAGCGAAGCCTTCTACCAGCGAACCCCTCCGACGCAAAAGTGCGATCGTTTCGTAACTTTTGTGGAGGAATTTCGGAATTTCGGGACATTGAGAAATTGACCCCGCGGAACAGTGCGTGAAACTGGGGTGTTCAATCTGGGGCCGAATTGAACCACCTGAGCAAACTGAACCTGGCGCACGTTTTCGTAACTACGAAAACGTGCGTTACAGAAGTTGTTTAAAACAACCTGAACAGTTAAAATAACTACTTTTAGGTAGGTAAAAATTACCAACTAAGCATGTGTTGTAATTTTCACCTGCCGATGCTGACTTGGCAAAGCGCAGCTAAGTAGTAGTTATCTAAACGTTCTAGGTGAGAACGTTCTCTTGTTAGGTTCAGTGGTTGGGTAGTTCTTTACCCCCTTGTATTCTATCTTTCATTCTATTCTAGTGAATTTTCTGTGTGTGCCAAATCTATGCCTTTCTCAACACTTAGCCAATTTTCTCCTTAGTGAACAACACAGTTTGCGTGGCTGCAGAGAAGCATTTCGTAGAGCTCCAACTCCCGTTAGAGCAGAAATCTCTGCAGGAACACGTCCAGCACGCTCATGGGCGCAGCGCGCGCGGAAGCCACGCCGCCGGGGAAGAGCAACGGCGCGCGGAAGGATGATGACGGCGCGGGGGAGAACGGCACGGGGGAGATGAGAAGCGCGACAAGCGGGAGGAGCAGAAACGCATCGGCGGAGGGGAAGAGCAGACGGCGGAAGTTGCGGGGGGAGCGGCCATGGAGGAAGGAGCGGGAAAGGCGGGGGCTCCCAGGATGGGAAAGGTAATGAGCTGAGGCTGGAAGGGTCATTATTGGACAATTACTAGTATCGGTGCTGCGCACGCGGTGTCACGGTGTCACGTGCTGCTGACGTGGCGCTCACGTGCTGCTGACGTGGCCACAAGCCCAATAGCGTAACACTGACGGGAAGTGAACCTCTCCGCCTTCGTCCCACGAGTGTTTAACTCGCGAAAGGAACTTATGCCGCACTAACATTGGCCTGGAGTCGCGTGGTCACTGCACGCGCCGCGCCAGCCTACGGTTAACGAATTTGCATGAGCCATACGGGGCTCATGCGCGCGGGACGCAGGGACGCTACTAGTAGTGTTAGTCGTCCGCACGATTACAGCTCGGATTCAGCTTGGAACGAGAACAAAGACGGAGAAAGGCGGCGAGGAGAGGAAAAGTGCGACGCGTGTGGGTCAGTTCTGCTGGTGAGGCTCGTGTTGGGGCAGCACAGCGCTTTGCGAGAACGTGCGAAAGTCGCCACTAGCAATAAACGGATTCGCAACTCTCGGGAAAGGGTAACCCGTGCTGCAAGCTTCATGCTCAGTCAACGTCACTGTTCCAAGTTGCGTTGTTGGTGGCACCAGAAAGTATTACTCCTCGCTACACGCCGCACGCCGATTGTAACCGTCCTTTACCTCTCTATGCCCCGGTTAAATCCCACCCCTTTCCAAGGAAACCTACTCCAAACCAGCCTTCCCCCCCAAAACAACCAACAACCCGACAAGCAATGAAGCTTCTGCTCTCGTCCTCCCAAATTCCACTCTTCGCACCGACACGGGAGTACACCTAGTCCGCGGTATTTTAACCAGGTGAACTTTGTTCTTTCAAACCCCCTTTGTTCGTTTCTGGGTAATGATATTAGCACCCAGAGTCATCGAGGCTACGATTCTGCAGCCGAAAGCACTTCCATCTAAGGAACTCACACTTAGTGCTCCAAGATAGACGGAGTGACATTTGTCACACTCGACATTCACCGAGTTTTTTCTGCCGTCATCTCGCGAAGGGAATGCTAGATTCTACCCTCGTAAAGTTTGAAACAACCCGACTAAATAAGTTTGATAAAGGAGAAGTACCCTCGCGTGGTTAAGATAGCGGCGGTTAAAATACCGCGGACTAGGTGTACATCGTGGCCGTCCTGTTTCTTGCCGTCAGAAGATCTCATCACCAGATCGTTGCTCCCAGCGGAACTTAGGGCGCGTAACTTTTCCCTCTTTCATCGTTCGGACGGAGGCCCCGTCCGGACTTTTGTAGGGTAACTATTTTTGTGACATTTCAGTTTTTTTTTTTTGGTTGGAAGTACACTATAACAAGTATACAGCCACAGTCGTAACTGATTCTATGAGAGGCAAGACTCGCTGAATAAGCAGCGAGGGGGCCCCCACTCATAGCTTATGGTGGCTTAAAAAGCGTACACGGGTCCTCCCAAACCGACCGAAACCTGGCGTTCCACGTCAGCTTGGCTTCGCTGTCAAAAAGGTTGCAGATGGCTCTTCTCTCATCCGCCACCAGGTGCCCCCAGTCACTGTTGCCAGTTTTCAACTTCTTCCCCTTGCTGCTTTGCATGCGCGCCTTCGTGCTGTACACCCTGACATGCCTGGTGAAACTGACCAAGATCCTCCTGATGACCCTCTTGTATTGGAAACGTTCTTGGCGAAAAGCTGCCCCACATCTCTCCAGCCAGATTTGTTGGAATGCAACTGCTATAAGTGTCTGATCTGGAAATCCCGACTTCGTCACCGTTTCCCTGAAGAGCAAACCCCCCACCGAGTCCGCTTTTTTCGTGGCCCCCATCAGCTGCAGTGAAGCTTGCAGCTTCCCAACCACTTTTCCCACCGCCGGGCAGCTGAAAAGGCAGTTATCCATGCTCTCCACATCTCCACAATGTGGGCACTACGCTCGCTCCCCCAGGAACGGTAGCCTGGCGCCAACCTGAAGATTCCGACTGTGTGCGCGGAGAAGCACCTCCCGTGACCTTGTAGGTACCGCCAACGAGTCTCTGCGTGCAATGACTATTTTCCACTCCACCTTCCTCCCCAGTGTTAACGGGAGTGGACTGTTGGCCCCGCCCTCGCTTGGGCAACGCCGACGACTTGGTCGGATGTACGGGAGTAGCAGCCGACCATTCACAGTGGGAGAGCTGCTCGACAGGCTTCGTCGAGCTGCAGGGGACCGCTGTGGTGTTGCTGTTGACCAGGGAGCTCGACAGCCGCAACTGACTGGTTTGGGCGACGGGTGGGCCGTCGACCAGGACCTACAGCTCGACCGGGAGATCTCCGTCGACCTGCAGCTCGACCGGGAGGTCTCCGTCGACCTGCAGCTCGACCGGGAGGGCTCCGTCGACCTGCAGCTCGACCGGGAGGGCTCCGTTGACCTGCAGTTCGACCGGGAGGTCGACGGAGCAGTCCGTCGACCTGACAAGTGAGCAGCGGTCGACGAGGGGAGCTCGGCGACAACCGTTGACGGTTCTGGTCGACGGAAGGGGTCCGTCGACCAGGGGGTAGCTCGACGGGAGTTCTGGTCGACCAGAGGCACCTGGTGGTCGACCAGAGGGACCCGGTGGTCGACCGGAGGCACCTGGGGGTCGACCAGAGCACCTGGGGGTCGACCAGGTCGACCGGGTAACCTGCTCGACGAGTTTTGTGGAGGCACGCGAACGTCGTCGAGGTCGCGATGGCGAAGGCGACTGCGAGCTGGTGTCCCGAAGTCGATGTGGCTCATCAGGCGTAGACAACAGCCGACGGATGCCCAACGAGGCAAGTCGGGCCAATCGTCTGCGCGCACCTGCGAGCTTGCGCACCGTTGTGTTCTACGGGGCAACGCTGGACAGCCGCTCTGCTGCAGCGTTGGCACGCCGTCGACCTGCTCTGTTGGCAGGTCGCCTTTCCGCAGTGCTGGCGCGGCTCCTCTACGCAACGCTGGCAGGCGGTCGACCAAGCTGTGCTGGCGGTCGACCAGGCTAGCTGCAGGGTTGCTAGGTGCCTGATGTAGTCATTCTGTCATTGCTTGTTCAATTCTTCTGTAATTTCGACTTTGCCTAGTGGAAACTCTTGCCAATTTCTCCCGTGTTTGCGCAAGCACTAACGAACTAAGCAAAGCTACGATCACTCCTAGTAGTTCGTGCCAACTCCGTAGTCAAGCTCACTACCGTTGTAGAGTGAATCTCCGCATGGTGCGGTGAGCGTGGACGGCCCCGCAGATTACCTTCAGATAGGAGCCAAATTTTGCACCTACTAAGTCGTTCGTAGGCCGGCAGCAGCGATAGTCACCATGGTCGACCCCGTAGCTGGTGCGGATGCAGCGGACACCTTGGAGACACGCTTGGCTGATGCGAGGAAACGCCACGCGGATGGCGAGTACGGGACGATCCCCTTGCTGATCGTCGAGTTGGGCATCCGGTCGCAGTGGGCGACGGAACACCCTTCCCGTCCTGCATCTCCTCGACCGGTGCGCAACGAGGGTGGCGTCGACGACGAGGTCGACAGTGGCGCACGAGTCAGTGGCAGCGAAGGCACGAGGCAGAGAGGGGTGATCAAGGTCGACGGTGGTGTCGACAGAATCCAGGCACAAGTGCAGCGGTCGACGACGTCTGCAGGCAGCTCGCGTGCCGACGTCGATGTTCGACGTCGCTCTCCTCTACGAAGTGGTGGAGGGCTCTCGGCGACGACGCATGTGACGGCTGGCGGGATTGCACCGGCGTATGGCTACTTCAAGTTCTCGCCGGACCGGATCACCGTCGCACCGTTGCAAGGTCGACGGGACCTCATCACCTGGAGGGAGTCGATCGAACCTCAGCTAGAGGTCGCCGGGCTGAAGGGCTTTGCCGACGGCACCGTGCCGATTCCGCCCGAGGAGGATGTCGAGCTGCGCGGGGAGTTTCGTTCTGCTCACCTGCTCACCTTCATGGTCATCTCGAGGTGCTGCTCGCCGGTGGTGCAGCTAACGCTCAGGAGCTGTCGAGAGCGACTGGATGCTGGTCACCAGGCATGGCACTTCATCATGTCGACGTACCAGGCCAGGGACGACCTGTACATCGGACAGTTGGAGGAGAAGATGACCCACATTCGAATGGGCGAACAGGAGTCGGCGACGGACTACTGCAACCGTGCTCGACGGATCCTAGCTGAGATGAGGATGGCGGGCGCCGAATACTCGACGGCGTCCTATATCACCCACGTCCTCAAGGGCCTGCCGCGCAGCTACAACCTCATGAAGCGGTTTATGATGGTGCCCGGCACGCGTGAGTCCCTCGACGAGGACTCCCTTACCAGCTACATCCTCCAGGATGAGGCGATGCAGGAGGCAGAGCAGCCCACGGAGTTCCTTTCGCAGGCGAGTTACGCTGCACCGACAAAGCCGAATCGTCAGCAGGAGCAGCGCGGGAAGCCAGGCGGAGGTGGTAGCGGAGGTGGGCGGTCCACGAAGGACGTCGGCGAGAAGAGGTCGACGCGGGACAAGGGCCGACGAGGTGGTGGTCGACGGCGGGAGTGCTGGATCTGCGGCGACCCCGGCCATCTCTCCTTCGAGTGCCCCGACCGCGATGACAGCGACGAGGACGACAACAAGGGAGGTCGTGGTCGATCGGCTAGTCGTCGCCCCCGTCGAGATGAGAATCCGTGCAAGGAGAAGCAGGCGTCGAAGAAGACGTCGTTGACGAAGGACGTCAACAACTCCAGCGGTAAGGGCCGAGGCGACGGGGAGCCGTCATACTCGATGGTCGGCGTGGTGGAGCCGACGGTCTCGCTGGCGCCGGAGGCTGGCGAGGACTTCCAGGTGGTGGCGGCAGCTGTGCAGGCCAACCCGACGGCGGTACTGCTCGACAGCGGGTGCTCCCACCACCTGATGGGGACGAAGGCGGTCTTCGTTGACATGGCGCCGAGCAACTGAGAGAAGCACGTGCATGGATTCAACGGGGCGCTTCAGCCCGTCGAGGGTCGCGGAACCGTCGCTCTACAAGGGCAGGCCGGGAAGCAGGTCCTCATCCCCGACGTGCTCTACGTTCCGGGCGTACAGGCGAACCTGCTGTCAGCTGGCCAACTGAAGGAGAGCGAGCTGCAGTGCGACGGCGACGAGATGCTGCTCGTCGCCGCGACCGAGGAGGTGCTCGGTCGAGCACACTACACCGGACGAGTCCTCTGCACCGACCTTCGTCCCTACTCGACGCAGTCGCCGTCGACCGAAGTGGTGGCTCTGCGGACGATCGTCTGAGCGACAGCGTCGACCCCTGATCGGTTGCATGTGAGGCTCGCGCACGTCGGCGTCGACACGATCAAGAGCTCGGCGAAGCATGAAGTTGTTATTGGGCTCGACATCATGCCGTTGACCGGAGCAGACCCGCCGTGTGTCTCATGCGTCGGGGGAAAACTGGCGCGGCACACCTTCCCCGACAAGGGCTCGGACGCCGAGGAGGCGCTGGCTGTCGTGCACATTGATTCGTGCGGGCCATTTCGGGTGGCTGCCAAGGATGGCAGCTTGTACTTCCTGCTGCTGAAGGATCGGCACACTCGGTTCGTGTGGGTGATGCCGATCGCTAAGAAGAGCGACGTGCTGCGGGAGTTCCAGAAATGGCTGGTGCTGGTGGAACGGCAGACGAAGAAGTCATTGCTGTCGCTTCGCTCCGATCGAGGAGGGGAGTTCCTCGGGAAGGCGTTCACCGACTTCGTCGACGGGAAGGGCATCGTCCACGACCTGACGTGCCCCTACACTCCGCAGCAGAATGGCATGGCTGAGCGGGAGATGGGCACGGCCGTCGAATCCGTGCGGACGATGTTGCTGCACATGGGCGTGCAGCACCACTGGTGGCACCTTGCTCTACGACAGGTTGTCTGGGTGCGCAACTACTTGGAGAGGTCGACGACGCCGCCGGGGACGACTCTGTACCATTTGCTGACCGGGAAGAAGCCCGACCTTACGCTGGCGCGGGTGTGGGGCTACATGGTGCAGTTCATGGTTCCCGAGCAGCAGCGCGGTGGGAAGCTGGTGCCGAAGGCTTGTTGGGGGCTTCACCTGGGTGTGTCGCAGGAGAGCAAGGGCTGGGAGGTGCTCGACCTGACCGACAACAAGGTGGTCACGTCGGTCGAGGTGATCTTCTACGAGACGCTGTCGCTGGAGGTGTGGAAGGCGAAGAATGGGACGGGGTCGGGGCGGACACAGGCACACCCGCCAACGGACACCTCGACGGCGATGGTTCCACTGTTCGTCGAAGTCGACGATCCTGCTGATGAGGATGTTGTGGAGGTTCTTCCACCTCCCTCTGTTCTTGCTCCTCCCTCTCCCATCGCAGATCGGCCTGCTTCGACACCTGTGTTGGCCACCGGCGATGAGAGGAGCCTTGAGGCGTAGCCTGTGGCGCCGGCCAGTGGCATCGCCGGCGGTCGACAATGCGCCAAGCTCGTCGACCAGGATGGGAAGCCGTTGACAACAAGGGAGCACCAGACAGGGGAGCCGGTCGAACAAGAGGCAACAGCAGGGGTACACTCGACGGGGGAGCAGCAGCCGGGGCGGTCGACAAGGGAGCTGTCGAAGTCAGCGGCAGACGAGCAGCCGGTCGAAGGTTCGAAGCAGCTGGTCGACGATGAGGAAATCGACGAGGAAGGGGAGCAGTCGGCGGGTGAGGAGTCCACCGACAGTGACGTGGTGGAAGTGCCGATCACGAAGCCTGAGCTGCGACGCACAGGTCAAGCTCGACGGCCGCTGGAGCGGCTCAGCTTCCACGCTTGCCTTCCCCCAGCTACCTTCACCACGGTGTACGACGAGGTCGACGACGACCTAATGTACGACGACGCCGAGGATGATGTCGACCTGCCGGAGCTCGACCCCGACATACATGCTGACCCCGAACACCGTTGGGACATCGCCACGATGACGGTGAAGGAGGCACTTGCGAGCTGGAAGGGTGAGGCGGTGAAAGCTGCCATGGACGAAGAGATCCGCAGCCTCATCGGCATGGGCACTTGGGAGCTGGTCAAACGCCCACGCGGAGTGAACTTCATGAAGAATCGGTGGGTGTTGACGACCAACTACCGCATCGACGACAGCGTCGAGCGCGAGAAGGCGAGGCTGGTTGTGAAGGGCTTCACGCAGGTGTACGGTGCCGACTACGACGAGACGTACTCGCCGGTGAGCAGCTACGTCACGCTGAGGATCTTCCTCAGCATCGTCGCCGTCCTCGACCTCAACCTGATGCAGCTCGACATGAAGAACGCTTTCCTGCAGAGCAAGCTCGACAGGGTGCTCTACATGTACAAGCCGGAATACTTCGACGACGGGACCGGCCGGGTGTGTAAGCTGCTGAAGAGCCTCTACGGGCTGAAGCAGTCGCCGCTGCTGTGGTACAGGGCTCTCGACAGTGTGTTGCTGGGCGCTGGCTGGCACAAGAGCCAGGTCTACGAGGCGCTCTACTTCAAGGCCGGCAACGACGGAGTGACCTGCTGGGTGCTGGTCTACGTCGACGACCTGCTCGCTGCCAGCAGCAGCACCGCGATGCTGAAGGAGCTGCTGGAGGCCGCCTTTGAGTTGCGCGAGATCTCGCCGTTGGTGAAGTACCTTGGGCTGGAGATCGTGCGCGACAGGCCGGCCAGGAAGCTGTGGCTGCACCAGCAGGGCTACGCCGACAAGCTGCGCAGGTGCTTCATCGACGAGGAGCAGGGCGGTCGAGTCCCGAAGACGCCGGTCTCGGTCGATGCCTACGCTCAGCTGACGTTTGACGACGTGGAGGCCCAAGAGCACGAGGAGGAGGAGTACCGGCAGAAGGTTGGCTCGCTGCAGTTCGCGGCGGCGACGACGAGGCCGGACATTGCGTTCGCCTGCAGCGAGCTGGGGAGCGGCCTCATGGTAAGGAGCGACCAGCATTGGCGTGAGGTCGACCGCTGCCTCGCCTACCTCTCTAACACCCGCGACACCGCCTTGGAGTTCGGGGGTGGACCAGGGTCGCTGGAGCTGATCGACTACGTTGACGCCAATGATGCGGGCGACAAGCAGAACCGGACGAGCTCGGGAGGCTACGTGTTCGTCTACGGAGGGGCCGCCGTCTCCTGGTCGAGCTCGCGCATCAAGTGCGCGACATTGTCATCGACCGAGTCGGAGTACGTGGCGACCACGGACGCCGGCAAGGAGGGGCGTCGACTTCGCTTCCTACTTGCGGAATTCAAGCTGCTCGACGCTGGGCAGCCGACCATCCTCCGCGTCGACAACAAGTCGGCAATAACGGTCGCTGAGGGCATAGGGCTGACGGGCAACCTCAAGCACATGGAGCGACGCTACGCCTGGCTGCAGCACATGGTGAGGCGCGGGAGGTTCGTGCTAAAGTACATCCCAACCACCGAGCAGCAGGCGGACTTCCTGACGAAGGCGCTGCATTTTCCGGGTTTCAACCGGTGCTCTGTCGACATCGGCCAAGTTCGTCTGGCCGACGTCGTCGACGACGACGAAGAGGTGCAGCAGTAGGTGCCGTGCACTTCTGCACGGCTGGTGTGGTGGCGTCGTGCTATGTGTGGGGTGCACACCGAGGACGAGTTTTCTCCGTGGAGTAATGCCGTGTGGGCTGGAGGCCCAAGCGTGAGCGCGGTAGGGGAGTGTTAACGGGAGTGGAGTGTTGGCCCCGCCCTCGCTTGGGCAACGCCGACGACTTGGTCGGATGTACTGGAGTAGCAGCCGACCATTTACAGTGGGAGAGCTGCTCGACAGGCTTCGTCGAGCTGCAGGGGACCGTTGTGGTGTTGCTGTCGACCAGGGAGCTCGACAGCCGCAACTGACTGGTTTGGGCGATGGGTGGGCCGTCGACCAGGACCTGCAGCTCGACCGGGAGATCTCCGTCGACCTGCAGCTCGACTGGGAGGTCTCCGTCGACCTGCAGCTCGACCGGGAGGGCTCCGTCGACCTGCAGTTCGACCGGGAGGTCGACGGAGCAGTCCGTTGACCTGACAAGTGAGCAGCAGTCGACGCGGGGAGCTCGGCGACAACCGCTGACGGTTCTGGTCGACGGAAGGGGTCCGTCGACCAGGGGGTAGCTCGACGGGAGTTCTGGTTGACCAGAGGCACCTGGTGGTCAACCACAGGGACCCGGTGGTCGACCGGAGGCACCTGGGGGTTGACCAGAGCACCTGGGGTCGACCGGGTAACCTGCTCGACGAGTTCTGCGGAGGCACGTAAACGTCGTCGAGGTCGCGATGGCGAAGGCGACTGCGGGCTGGTATCCCGAAATCGATGTGGCTCATCAGGCGCAGACAACAGCCGACGGATGCCCAACGAGGCAAGTCGGGCCAATCGTCTGCGCGCACCTGCGAGCTTGCGCACCGTTGTGTTCTACGGGGCAACGCTGGGCAGCCGTTCTGCTGCAGCGTTGGCACGCCGTCGACCTGCTCTGTTGGCAGGTCGCCTTTCCGCAGTGCTGGCGCGGCTCCTCTACGCAACGCTGGCAGGCGGTCGACCAAGCTGTGCTGGCGGTCGACCAGGCTAGCTGCAGGGTTGCTAGGTGCCTGATGTATTTATTCTGTCATTGCTTGTTCAATTCTTCTGTAATTTCGACTTTGCCTAGTGGAAACTCTTGCCAATTTCTCCCGTCTCTGCGCAAGCACTAACGAACTAAGCAAAGCTACGATCACTCCTAGTAGTTCGTGCCAACCTCGTAGTCTAGCTCACTACCGTTGTAGAGTGAATCTCGGCACCCAGCTCCTCCTCCCAGGCTTTCTGCTGCTTGGTTTGCTCGGCTGCCATCTTGATTCCCTTGCGGAGCTCCTTGAGAGATGCGGGTTTTCCCCCCTTGCACAAGAAGGATTCCTTCAACCGAGTTAGATGCAACCCCAGCTGCCCTACCCGCACACCATCCGCCACTTTCCATGGCGTCGCTCTGTGGGCACTAAGCATCATCGGCCTCGCACTCCAGACAGGCGAGTACACCACTTGGTCTGTCACATCCGCCAGTCTTACCACCAGTTTGTCCCCTTCCGCTCAATCCACAATCCAGAAAAATCTTCCCCCCCCCCTGCTGTACTCCGTTGAGATCAGGTGGGTAGCAACAAGAATCTCCTTTGCTGATAGCTTCCTTGTTATCATTTCTTTCCACCTTGCTGGTGCTTTCTCTCGAGCTTTCAGTGCCCATCGCGCCCTCTTTTTTCCTCCCATCTCGCTGCTAAGCTGATCCAGCGTCTTTTCTGTATAATTCCCATCAGCCCCTTTCGTGTACAGGTCTCCAAGTGTCAGCTCCTTCAAGCAGTCATAGCCTCTCTGCACGCCGAAGGGACTTTTCCCCCGGTAGAGGATGTGTCGGTTAAACTAGAGCCGCTCCTGCACTGCCTCCCATCTGTTCGCCGGCTCATCCAGTACTGTTTTGTCGCTGCTCCAGAAGGTGCGTAGCGTGGCCTTCCACCTCTCACTCCCCTTCTTCCAATGGCTGAGGATACTCTTGTGTGCCCAGAGAGTAGCCCATCCCAGTGGCAGAGACGCTGCTCGTTCCGTTATCCACTGTTCCCACTCCAGAGGACGAAGATACGCTCCAGAGAAGCTTTCCCCCCCGAGATGAAGTTATGGCAGATGCGCTTGATTCTCCTCCAGAAATCCGGCGGCGGCGGATAGATCTGTGCTTGGAAAAGCATAATCGGCATCACATACACGTTGATCAACGCCACCCTCGCCGTGGTTGTCAGAAACTGCGCTGCCCATTTCCCAAGAGAGCCGCAGACCCTTTCAAAGGCCTTCTCCCAAGACGGCCGCGAGTCACCATCCGAGGTTATCCAGATCCCCAACAACCTCTCTGGTTCCCCAGGCAGTGCCCACTTAAAAGGTGAGTCTGTTGGCTGCACTTTCTTTCTGTTGCGGCCCAGCGGTAAAACCACCGTCTTTTCTGTGTTTATGCAGAGCCCAGACAGCTGCCCGAACTCCTCCAACAGCTCCCCTGCCTTGACAATCTGATCGCTCCCTTCCAAGACCAAGGTGGTATCTTCTGCATACCCCAGGTACGCCAGCCTCCTCTTCCTCGTTTCTTTAAGTCGAGTTTCCTCCGGTTGATTTCATGACTCAATGGCTATGCCGCGCAGAGAAACAGGTAAGGAGCCAACAGACACCCCTGCCTGACCCCTGTCTCCATACCGATCTTCTCTCCTAGCCAGCCGTTGAGTAGGAGCTTTGTGCCAGCATTCTTATGCAACCCTTCCACCCACGCGACATAACACCCCGGGAAGCCCATTTCCCTCAGCGTGTTGAAAAGGTATGGTCTCGACACTGAGTCGTAGGCTTTTTTGAAGTCAACGAGCAAGAGGTACCAATCTTCCCCTCCTACCGTCGCTGCATCGACCACATCCGCCACCACTGATACCGCATCTGCTAGTTTGCGCCTTGGAACAAAGCCATGCTGGTCATCTGAGATCACCTCCCTTAGAACCCTCTTAATCCTGTTCGCCATGACCTTCGCGATTATCTTGTAGACTGCACTGAGTAGAGTGATAGGACGGTAGTTCTCCAGCTTCCCCTTGTCACCCTTCTTGTGCAAGAGAACCGTTACAGCCATGGTGAGGCTCTCCGGGAGGTGCACCGTCTCCTAAAAAAATCTCTGATGAAGCGCATCAGCTCCGGCCCCAACACATTCCAGTTCGCCTCAAATAGCTCCTTCGGTAGACCGTCACCCCCCGGCGTTTTCCCCTTTGGGAGCTCCGCAACCGCTTTCTTAACATCCTTCTCTGTCCAGTCAGCCCGAAGGGTAGCCTTCCCCTCTGCCCCCAGCTTCTTTTTGGGGTCAATCGGCCATGGCGGCGGCCTCTCTGTTGATGTCTCATGGAAAATCTCTCCGAAGAAATCCGATGCCGCTTTCAGGACCTCCCTAGCACCTCTGCAGGTAACACCGTTCCACTCCACTTCCTCAATTTCTGTTTTTGCCTTCCTTGCCGCCACCTTTGATGTAAGAAAACTGGATGCCGTCTCTCCACACATTTCCGCTTTAACCCCTGCCTGCATTTGCAGCCACTCCTGTTTCTGATCCATGTACGCCTTCAGCTGTGCTTCGTGCTTTGCCACCTCCTCGTATATACCGCTTCCGCTTCCACCGCTCATCAGCAGTTGTTTCAGCACTGCGACCTTGTTTTCAAGATGCAATAACGTGCTGTTGACTCTTTTCTTTTCCTCCTTTGTGTATTCTCGCAGGCCCAGCTGCAGCTTTGTTAACAGACGTGTGAAGTCTTGGCATTGCACCTCCTCCTGCCCCTTGTCCACCGCCTGAACTTTCTGCTTCACTCCCTGCTTGGGAGCCAACACACCTTGCAGTCTCCACAGCCCCGGACCTCTCTCCCTTCCTACCGATGAGGAGAACTTCACTGAGATCGCAAACCAGTAATCGGTGATACCCTGCAGCACCTTCATGTGCTTAACCTTCGAGACCGAGGCCATCAGCTGCATCGACGCCAATGCCCTATCAATCCGGGTGCTTGCCTTCGCCGATCGTGAATGAAATGTGAACTCCCTTTGTGTGGGGTAAAAGGTACGGAATAAATCATGTAGGTCGAAAGATGCGCAGCCGTTCAGCAGCCTCTGATTTTCCGCCGCTGACCCAATCTTGGACGACTTATCCAATTTCGGGTCTGCTATCACATCCAGATCTCCCATGAGCAACAACGGCATGCCTGTTTGCAATGTGCGCAAGAACGGGAAGAAACTGTCTCTGTAGAAGACATTCCTGGGGGTTGCCTGCGTCGGGAAATAAGCCGCCAGCAGCTGCCACTCTAAGCCTCTCCAGCCGACTGATGCACAGACAAGTCTCCCCGAGTCGTGACATCTAACATCTTCAAGCTTGACCTCCGGAGAGAAGCTAAGCACCGCAACCCCTCCCGCGGTCTGAGCCGGTGAAACCACCGCCTTCGAGTGGGGTTTAAGTTGAGTCCAGAAGTTGTGATCTGATGCTACCCTTGTATCAGTGAGTATCATGATATCCGCTTCGTTCCTGATCCAGTTTAGGCTGTTATTCCGCTTCCCTGCACTCCCCAACCCATTGATGTTGTGGGCAGTGATCTTAAGTGTGTTCCATTTATTCATTTGGCCACCACTGGTGACCCCACAGCATCCATGGGCCAAGAAACTTTGTTGCAAAGAAGACACTACAGAGAACAGCTACCGTGACCGAGACACTTAACACCACTCCTATGGTGAAATCTTCCTGAGAGTACACCGCCCCTCCAGGCAGGTCCGTCCCATTGCACTTCGTCACTTCCCCTTCCCTGCAGCAGGTAACGCAAATAACTCCTTCTTGAGCGTTGCAAGGCAGATGGCACCCTTGCTGCTGCGGGTGGTAGCTCCAGCCGTGGCAAGATGAGTCTTGTGGCGAAGGGAGGCAACATGCGACGCTGCAACCTTGAAACTGCTGCCGTGAGCCTTGCCGCATGCATCTAGCACGCATATTTGGTCTTCGCGTGACCCTCCGGACGAGGTGAGAACAAGAGCAGGATCCGTCAGTACCGCCTTCAGTGAGTCTGAGACTTTCAGTGAGTCCGCTGCGGGACGGAGAGAAGAAGAGTGAGTCAGTAACAAGTTGAGATAAAAAAGTGAGACAGTCCGAGCGTGTCAAATGAACAGGAGTACCGTTGATCTCATGAATACGCTTAACGGTATGGTTCCATTTTCCAATATTGGCCTGACGGTCAGTGACGTAATCATTGTGGTAGTGTGTCATATGATGTCCGTTGCAGTAGTCACAGGTGAGCGATGGAAAATGCAGAAGCAGCTTCTTCCCATTCATCGCAGTATCAAGAATACAGTGACGCCGGCGGTAGGGGTCATTGTCATGCTAAATCAATTAGCCGCGAATCTTATCCGTGTCCATCCCCGTTACAGGGTCCTACACTCGATGGAAGCCATATCCTTCCTTAAAAGGCGGCCTCCCCCTCTTCACCAGCCACACCATGACTAGAAATTTCCTGATCCTCTCTGGTGTCAGTTCAGCAGGTACACTCTTGAGGACAACCTCGAAAGCCTTGGGGTGCTGGGCACGCGCACGAAGGAAGTCGGCGTTCTTTGGAAACTGCCAGCTGAGCGTCAGCGGAGGTCCATTTGCACAATCATGAGCGACAACACGTTTCCAGACAAAAGCAGCGTCACGTTCGTGAATGAAGGTGACCTGGAGCCGGCCAAACCTCTCCTTGGACATGTACGTCGGTAGAAGTTTCTAGAACTTAGTGTGTCAAACATTATATATGTTGTGTTAGTTTAGGCTACAGTGGGTTAGCCTATAGGGGGTACACAATTCTAGGGTTAGGTACTTGTACTCTTTTCATTGCTAGTTCATTCATTCCTGTTCAGTGATTCCAACATGGTATAGAGCAGGTCCTTCCTAGGACCGAAATTTTCTAAGGGCCCACCACTACGTAACTACCTACCTACCTACCTACCCGTGCCCTAGGGCGCCTCGGCGTGTCACGCCCCTAGAGGCCCCTCTTGACGGCCCCGCGCTAGCCCCTCTCAGGCCCCGTCGGCCCGCGCTAGCCCCGTTTCAGGCCCCGTCGGCCCGCGCTAGCCCCGTCTCAGGCCCCGTAGGCCCCGCGCTAGCCCCTCTCAGGCCCCGTCGGCCCCGCGCTAGCCCCATTCAGGCCCCGATCGGGCCCGCGCTAGCCCCGTTTCAGGCCCCTTCGGCCCCGTTTCAGGCCCCGTCGGCCCCGCGCTAGCCCCGTTCAGGCCCCGTCGGCCCCTTGCTAGCCCCGTCAAGGCCCCGTTTGGCCCCGCGCTAGCCCCGCTCAGGCCCCGATCGGCCCCGCGCTCGCCCCTCTAGGGCCCCAACCGGCCCCGTGCCTACCTCGCCGACCCGTGCCCACCACCCAGAGGCCCCGGGCGGCCCGTTCCCGCCGCAGCACAAGAGGGAGAGCGGGCGGCCCGTCCCCGCCGTGACCTGAGCCGAGCCGCGCGCCCCGAGCCGAGCCGCGCCACCCAGCCGAGCCGCGACCCGACCTGAACCGAGCCGCGCCGCCCTGCCCTACCTGGTTCGTCCTACCTGCTTCTCCTACCGCTACTGCTGCTATTTCTACTGTTCCTATGGCTAGCCCACAGGTTCTCGTGTTCGATGCTGAGGGCCGCCCTGTGAAGTTTGACACCTGGCTCGATGACCTGCACCTCTACCTACAGCTCACAGCCAAGGATGACATCTCACTGTACGATCACGCCCTAGGCCTTGTCACTGCCCCTGCTGCTACTGCTGACAGCACTGCTCGCTCACAGTGGCAGACTCGTGATGCCCACGCTCGCTTCGCCATTCGCAACTCCCTGCCGATAGACGAACGCGAGCACTTTGGTCAGCACAAGACTGCACCGGCACTGTACACAGCTGTAGTTGCTCGCTACTCCTCACCTGCCTCTGCCGCACTAGGCCGTCTCTCCCTCCCCTACCTGTTTCCCGACCTGGCCTCCTTTCACACAGTCGCTGACCTCATCACGCACCTCCGTACTAGTGAGGCCCGCTTCCGTGCCGCCATGCCTGCTGAGTTCCTTGCCACGCACCCCCCTCCACTCTGGCTCACTCTCTATCACCTAGTCACCCGCCTCCCTGACACACTGCGTGCTGTCAGGGACCACTTCCTAGCTCGTTGCCCCACTGAGCTCACCATTGCCCTCCTCGAGAAGGAGCTACTTGCAGCTGAGGCTAGCATAGTCGCTGTAGGTGCCTCTCGTGGCGACCCCCGTACCCCGTTCTTTGAGGGGTGTTCTCCTTCCCCCCTTCTTCCCTCTGTCGCCTCTGCTGCTGCTGTCGACCTTCTTGGTACTGAGAAGGTCGGCACTTCGTCTGCCTCGAGCGGACGCCGCAACGGCAAGGGCAAAGGGGGCAAGGGTAGTGGCGGTGACGGCGGGGGAGGCGGCGGTGGGGGCGGTGGAGGCAGTGGGGGTGGTGGCTCGGCTGGAGGGGCGAGTGGTAGCGGTGGGGGTGGTGGCGGCAGCGGCGGGGGAGGTGGCAGGAGTGGAGGCGGCGGTTGGGGTGGCGGTGGACGAGGCGGCGGCAGGGGTTGGGGTGGTCGAGGAGGTGGCAGCGGTGGTGGTGGCCGTGGAGGCGCTGGCGGTGGCCAGGGCCAGCAGCACACCCTCTCGCCCCAGGAGGTCCGTGAGTGGTACTCTCAGCACGGGGGTGGGGGTGGTCTTAGCTGCACGTACGTCATTCGCACTGGTGACCGCACTGGTCAGCAGTGTGGACGACCGCACGCCACACAGCGCTGCTTCTCTCGTCTCGACGACGCTTGGCGTGTTCAGTTCCCTCAGGCCACTGAGCTGCCCCGCTGGCTTGATCTCCTGAAGAAGGGGATTGATATCTATGCTCTAGACTTTGATGCTATTCTATCTGCCATGTATGTGATGTCTACTAGTGGAGAGGGTGCTGAGTACTTGTGTGTGCCGCCCGACCCGGGCATTAGGGCCAGTGCGTCTGCCGCTCCAGGTACTCACGTGTCGGCTACCCCAGGTGCTGGTGAGGCTGCTGCTCTAGGTGCTCGTGTGTCTCCCCCCCTTGGTACTGCGTCGACTGCCGCACTGCACACCTTCACACTGGACTCAGGTGCTTCTCGCTGCTTCTTTCGTGACCGCACTGCCCTTGAGCCGCTTGCTCGGCCAGTTGCTGTCTCCCTTGCTGACCCCTCTGGGGGTCCGGTCATTGCGACCTCTTCCACTGTCCTTCCCTGCCCTGCGGTCCCGTCGGGCACACTGTCAGGTCTCCACCTCCCCTCGTTCTCTACGAACTTGGTGGCAGGCTGTGCACTCCAGGACGGGGGTGTTCACCAGTTCACCCCTGCCTACGAGCGCGTGACACACTGCACGTGTGCTCGTACGGGCCGTCACTTGGCTACCTTCACTCGGCAGCCGGGGTCGGACCTGTACACACTGACTACTGAGTCCCCTCAGGTTGCTGCGACTGCGTCCGCGTCCGCGTCAGGTCAGCTGTCCGCCCCCTGCTCGTGTCGCTCTTTGGCACACGAGACTGTCCTCTGGCACCACCGCCTTGGCCACCCGTCTGTGCAGCGGCTTCGTGCCATGCACTCCAGGTACCTTGTCTCTGGCCTGCCCAGGGTCCTTCCTCCCCTCCCACCCTCGCCTGCTCCTACCTGTCTCCCCTGTGTCGAGGGACGGCAGCGCGCCGCTCCTCACTCCTCCTCGTTCCCCCCGACGACTGCTCCCTTGCAGACACTCCACATGGACGTGTGGGGCCCAGCCCGCGTCCGTGGTCAGGGTCAGGAGAGGTACTTCCTGATAGTTGTTGACGACTACTCGCGCTACACCTCGGTCTTCCCCTTGCGCACCAAGGGTGAGGTCCCTGATGTCTTGATCCCTTGGATCCGCCGAGCCCGTCTCCAGCTCAGCGAGCGTTTTCACTCGGACTTTCCTGTCCTGCGCTTGCACTCTGACAGAGGTGGTGAGTTCTCCTCCGACCTCTTGGCAGCCTACTGTGCTGAGCACGGCATTGAGCAGTCGTTCACGCTTCCGGCTTCTCCACAGCAGAATGGGGTTGCGGAGCGCCGCATTGGCCTGGTCATGGAGGTTGCCCGTACCTCCTTGATCCATGCGGCTGCCCCCCACTTTCTGTGGCCGTTTGCGGTCCGGTACGCTGCGCATCAACTCAACCTCTGGCCCCGTGTCTCCTTGCCGGAGACCTCGCCCACGCTACTGTGGACGGGGGAGGTTGGCGATGCGTCGTGTTTCCGGGTCTGGGGGTCTCGAGCTTTTGTCCGCGATTCGTCTGCGGACAAGCTCTCCTCCCGTGCTGTTCCCTGCGTCTTCCTCGGCTTTGTCCCGGACGCGTCTGGTTGGCAGTTTTACCACGCCACCTCGCGCCGAGTCTTGCCCTCCCAGGACGTCACTTTTGACGAGTCCGTCCCCTACTACCGCCTCTTCCCCTACCGCACTGCCCCGCTCCCCCCCCCGCCTCTCTTCCTCTCGCCAGGTGCTGCTGTTGCAGACCCCCTCCCCCCTCAGGGTGCCGCTCCCTCAGGTGTGTCTCAGGTAGACCCGGTTGAGCCTGTTGAGGTAGCTGTCGACTCTCGTCCTGCTGGGGGTGCTGAGCCTGGGGGTGCTGAGCCTGGGGGTGTGGAGCCTGGGGGTGTGGAGCCTGGGGGTGTGGAGCCTGGGGGTGTGGAGCCTGGGGGTGTGGAGCCTGGGGGTGTGGAGCTTGAGGGTGCTGAGCTTGGGGGTGTGGAGCCTCGTGGTACTGAGCTGCGGAGTCCGGAGTCTGGGGGTTCTGCGTCTGGAGGTACGAGGTCTGGGAGTCCTGCACCTGGAGGAGCCCTCTCCTCGGAGCAGCTACGTGCGTGGTACTTAGAGTACTGCAGCCTCCGGAGAGGTACCGCTCGAGCCGGACGTACTACTGGGACTGGTGCTAGTACTTCTTCTCCCGTTCGGGAGCTCCCCTCCCGCGAGCGGATCCGTGAGTGGTACGAGCGGCGCTGCACTCTTCGGAGTGGCGTGCCTCGTGTTACGAACCCCGCTGCTGTTGGAGCTGCTGCTGGTGCTGAGGACCCGGGCGTTGGAGCTGCTGCTGGTGCTGAGGACCCGGGCGTTGGAGCTGCTGCTGGTGCTGAGGACCCGGGCGTTGGAGCCGCTGCTGGTGCTGAGGACCCGGGCGTTGGAGCTGCTGCTGGTGCTGAGGACCCGGGCGTTGGAGCCGCTGCTGGTGCTGAGGACCCGGGCGTTGGAGCTGCTGCTGGTGCTGAGGACCCAGGCGTTGGAGCTACTGCTGGTGCTGAGGACCCGGGCGTTGGAGCTACCGCTGGTGCTGAGGACGTGGGCGCTGGAGCTGCTGCTGGTGCTGCGGACCCTGGTGCGGGTGTCCCTGCTGGCTCTGGTGTCGCTGCTCGGTCTCAGCCGTACTTTGTTCCGCTCCTTCAGCAGGTTCTTGGTCAGCTTCCTCCTCCTTTTCCTCCTCCCTCCTTAGAGTGTCCTCAGCGTGTCCAGCTGCAGTCGGCGTTACCGTCTGCCTCCTCTCTCCTTGGTCCTGCTCCTTACACTGGTCCGACTGGAGGTCTTACTGAGCGGCGTGAGCCTGCGTCTCGTCCTGCGTCGCCTGAGTCTCGTCCTAGGTCGCCTGTCCGCACTGCTCTCTCTAGTCGTCGAGTCCAGCGTCAGCGTCTTCCTGCTGTCCCAGGCACTCACCGGATGGCGCTTCGTCCGTCCACTGCTCCACAGCGTGTCCCACTGCCGTCTCCTCCTGCTTCCTCTCTTCCTGCTCTTCCTGACCCTGGGTCAGACTCTCTTCGTGCTACCAGTCCTGCTGTCATGCGTCTCCTGGCCACTGTTGTCACTGACCCTTCCTTTGAGTCTGCTGCTGCGTCTGCCTTAGTTGCTGAGCTTGTCGACTTTGCTGCTCGCTGTCGTCTAGACTACGCTGCTAGCCTAGTTGCTGAGTCTGAGTCTGTCTGTCCTCCGTCCGTCGGGGGTGAGTGTGCTCTTGGCACTGACGTCCTTGAGGACAGGCAGGAGGAGTTCCAGTGCTTTGCTGCCGCTTTGCCCCATCTCGTGTCCATGCTTGTTGCCCCTGAGGGAGACCCGGATGCACCAGACATCCCGACCCCACGCTCTTACGCAGAGGCGATGGCCGGTCCCTACTCCTCTCAGTGGCAGTCAGCCATGGACACAGAGATGGCTTCCTGGAAGTCCACAGGCACCTACGTCGACGAGGTTCCCCCGCCTGGGGCGAACATCGTCAGTGGCATGTGGATTTTCAGGGTGAAGCGGCCGCCGGGTTCTCCGCCTGTCTTCAAGGCGCGTTACGTTGCACGAGGCTTCAGTCAGCGCGAGGGAGTTGACTTCTTCCAGACCTTCTCCCCGACCCCGAAGATGACCACTCTTCGGGTTCTGCTGCACGTCGCCGCTCAGCGTGACTACGAGCTCCACTCGCTTGACTTCAGCACTGCTTTCCTGCAGGGCAGCCTGCACGAGGAGATCTGGCTGCGCCGTCCACCTGGCTTCACTGGGTCGTTCCCTCCTGGTACCCAGTGGAGCCTCCGACGGCCAGTCTACGGTCTCCGCCAGGCGCCTCGTGAGTGGCACGACACACTGAGGACTACGCTTGCGGCTCTTGGGTTCGCGCCTTCTACTGCTGACCCGTCGCTGTTTCTACGCACCGACACCTCACTGCCGCCGTTCTACGTCCTTGTGTACGTCGACGACTTGGTCTTTGCTACTGCTGACACTGTGGCACTCGCCCACGTGAAGTCGGAGCTGCAGAAGAGACACACGTGCACAGACCTGGGTGAACTGACAAGCTATCTTGGCTTGCGGATCACCCGGGACAGAGCACGCCGCACCATCACCTTGACTCAGTCACACATGGTGCAGCAGGTCCTTCAGCGCTTCCGCTTCACGTACTCCTCGCCTCAGCCCACTCCTCTGCCTACCGGTCACTCGCTCTCAGCTCTGCCTTCGGATGAGTCCGTAGAGCCGAGTGGCCCGTATCCAGAGCTTGTGGGTTGCCTCATGTACCTGATGACCTGCACTCGACCAGACCTTGCATACCCTCTCAGCATTCTTGCACGCTATGTCGCTCCCGGCCGTCACCGGAAGGAGCACATGGATGCAGCTAAGAGGGTGTTGCGCTACTTGTGCAGTACGTCGGGCATGGGGCTAGTGCTTGGAGGGCGAGTCCCAGTTGTTCTCACTGGGCACTCAGACGCTTCTTGGGCAGACGACCAGGCTACTCAGCGGTCGTCTCAGGGTTACTCCTTCAGTCTTGGCTCTGGTTCTGTTTCTTGGCGTTCTACTCGCTCTTCTTCTGTTCTCAGCTCCAGTTGTGAGGCTGAGATCTACGCCACAGCCATGGCGGCCCAGGAGCTACGCTGGCTCACCTACTTGCTGACCGACCTTGGAGAGCAGCCTCGTTCTCCTCCAGTGCTGTACGTCGACAACAAGGCAGCCATTGCCTTGTGTGAGGAGCACAGACTGGAGCACAGAACGAAGCACATTGCTCTGCGTTACTTCCTCGCTCGAGAGCTGCAGCAGCGTGGTCAGCTTCGCCTGCGTTACGTGGCCTCTGAGGCCAACACTGCTGATGTGTTCACCAAGGCGCTTCAGCCTTGTGACCATCAGCGCTTTTGCACTCTTCTAGGCCTTGTGCCTACTGGACCTCACTTGCTTACTTCTTGAGTCTGTTGTACTGTGATCTCTATATATAAACCTGCATGTGAACTGGTCTTGTGACCACTTGCTTGTGCTCGGAATTTGTGTGGTATCCTTGAGATCCACCCTGAGCTTGTTTTGCCTTGCTTTGCCTTGACTGGTCTTGTGACCCCTAGTTCTCCCCCACTTTGCCTATGGGGGTGTGTCAAACATTATATATGTTGTGTTAGTTTAGGCTACAGTGGGTTAGCCTATAGGGGGTACACAATAGTAGGGTTAGGTACTTGTACTCTTTTCATTGCTAGTTCATTCATTCCTGTTCAGTGATTCCAACATAGTGGTCTTAAGAACATCTTCCGACAGCTCCTCTTTCCAGTGGCGGAGATGAGCTTCGACCGATTCCCTGGTCCTCGAGACTTCTGATAAAAACTTTTATGGAATCAGCAGGGTTAGCGAATAACAGATTTGCGCAGCTACAAGACCAGCCATAATTGGATCTGCTCCCTCATCCGAATCGTCGCTGAGATAACCACTTTCTTCTTCTTCCATGTCAGGTTCCTCCTGAAATCCTTCTTCAGTCCCAGGCGGGAACGGAGACGACGGCGCAGAAGGCTCAGGATGATTCTCCCCGTCCACTGTCTTGTTTGCATTATCCAGATTCCCTTTCACGTTCAGCGCTGACAGATCTGCAGCCAGCGACGGCGCAATAGGCGCATTGGAAGTTGAAGCAGCAGCCTGACGATCAGCAGGAGTAGGAGTGGAGACATGCTGCTCGGAAACATCCTTATCCAGAGGCAAATCCGTGTTAAGAGTAGGCAGATTCAACCCATCAGGCACATTGTCAACGACCTTGATGTTACTCTTAGGCGGCCTTCCCTTTGGAGGCATTGCAGAGAGAAGAGGCTTTACTGTGATGGCCTGACAATCTGGTGGTGTGAGCTGATAAGTATGAAGCAGCCACCCGATGCCTGTTTTATAACTCCAGTTGAGTAACAAAGTTCCCATGAATCCTTTGTCAGTGAGATGCTCCTTGATAACTCCTTGGTTCCAGGGACCGTGCTTATGAGAAAACCAAGGAACACTCGCCAGTAGCCATGGATAATGCCTTGCCTTGGGATTCACTGAAGAAAAATAATCTTGAAAAATGTTCACTGTACGAACACAATTTGTTAAGTCGCTTATAGTTCTCGATGCAAGGAATCCGAAAAGCAAAGTTAAAGCGTCATCAGGCTGCATCTGATTGGACATTGGAGATGCCGAATCTCGCTCAGTGGAATCCATGGCGGAGAGCATTTCGCATGAAGGATTGAGGATATTGTCGTTGGTCGACATTTCAGTTAAGTGAGCGACGTCGCCACTGTCGGGACAAAATCTGACACTTCCTGCCAAAAAGTGGTCCTGACTAGCCTACTGATACGGTCCGAACGGCATTTCGGACCGTCCATTTTGGCTGCGCTGTGATTGGGGCATGAAGCGGGTGAATTTCCCAACCAATAAGGTCCCGCAAATGTCTGGTTGTGAAAATTCCAAGTTCTGTACGATTTCTGTAATGCGTGTTAGGACGCGGCATCTGTTTGGCATTTGCCAGGATCGATCGTGGGAGGGGATCGATGTGCCGCTTGTACAGTGAATTGGCGACGTCGTCAATGCCTGGTATCCGTATTTCGCAAGACGTCGAAAATGTACAGTAAACTGGTACCCAAAATGGTGGCACCTGCAGCTCGCACGATCGATGTGCCGTGGTGCACACATCGATCGTGCGTTTGGGCCGGCGGGAGAGCATTCTCGCCACAGGTGACAGCCGCGATCGATCGGCGTCGCTCACGGTCGCAGGCAAAAAATTCTCGAATCGTTGCGAATGAAATTGCTGGGCGACTAACCACGCTCTGCCCTGATTGGCTGCGCGTTGTAGTGTGTTGTGTATACCGACGCAGCTCCAGCCTGCCCGACCCTGCAATTTCGATCCTGGCACCTATAGCTCGATGTGTCTACCCTACTGCAAATTTGCAGTGTGGGCACATCGGTGTGCCGATCGATGTACCACGATCGATGTGAGGCCCCGATCCTTCTCTGATCCTGGCGAAATGAAAACATGTGCCGCGTCCTTATGTTTCTTGGCGAAGTTAAGTTTTTCGAAAGTGCAAAAAGTCCCACAATCATGGTCCGGACGCCCTATCGTCCGGACCTGATTGCCAACCGTCCGGACGGAGCTCCGTTCGGCCGGTTTGGGGGTTCCGTCCGGACATTTGATGAAAACGGAAAAGTTACGCGCCCTTACCCGCTCTTCTGATCCGGCCCGCAGTGGCGTGGTGCTGTCCGGTGCTCCGCAAACCGCACCAAACATCAACCAACCTTTTCCAGATACCGCTTTTACGGTGGCTAGTCTTGCACGCGGTATGCCGTGTGACGCGAAGTAATGAAAAGTTATGTCCTCACAGAGAGTAATGTATACCTTTTTTTAGTTTACGTTTCGAAACTCATGTACTACACTTTTCTGGAATTTCAGTGGAAATCGTCTGACATGCTCAGTTCTGCGACGAGGAGGGGACGTGAAAGGCTCCAAACCTGTCATGACTTCTCTGACGCGACCCGGTTTCCCGTACCAAAGACGTTTTGGACGGTGGTCAGAGCAGAACCCAAAACTTGCGGCACGGATGTTGTGCAGGGTGCGAGTGCTATGCTGACCATCCGAAACAAATTGCCGAGTTTCTGAGCCCGGAAAGGCGAGCAGAACTTTCAGATGCCAAACCGGAAACCAGATGTCCAGTTTTACCTGCCCGGTAGGAAACAGTTCGGCGGGATTTTTTCTGCGCCACAAATCGAACCGCAGGCTCGATGCGCACAATCGACTCCGTGTCGCTAGAATCTCCTCTTGCCATCTTTCGAATGTTGGATAGCACGCTGTGTTCTGCCGAGCCGTCCCAAGGCATGAATGCTTTTCGAGTGCACGGCAAGAAGAGCTGAGGCCTCGAAAGTTGCTTTGCTTCCGCCAGACTGTTTTGGTGGAAGGAAAGGTAGTGCAATGCCAAAACCTTTCGTAGCAGTAAGGACACCACCACACATGCCTTGACCAGCAGTCCTTTTGCTTCTCTGCATCCATTCCCGTTATGCCCCCATCCATCCATGCATGCCGCTCTCGTCAGCCTGACCACATGAATTGATGGGACAAAAACTCGTGAGTTCTTCAGCTGGAGCTGTTCTGCACAGGTCCGTTCGCACGTAGGCCTCGTGCTGCTGAAGCTGCTATTTCCCTCCGTCGCAAGGTACCCCTTTTTTCTCCTCCAACCATTCGTCCGCTGCTCGTCCCCGCTAGGTTCACCCTCCCTGCATTCCGAAATCAGTTGTTCGAGCTTCGCGAGCTATCAGTTTCAAATACGCACGCATCGGCGCCTGACCCAAACGCGACTCACAGCCCACGAGGGGAAAGAGAGCAATCGTCTAGTTGCTACTGGTCCTCCTCTCTGCACCCTTCCTCACCGTCTAATCCAACGTATGCCATTAGCGGGATATTAAATCTCGGAACCAATCGTAATTAAGAAGCCCTAGTAGTCAGCTTAGCGTCGGTAGAGAAGGCGTGAAGGATGCATGCTAGACACCGCTCCGTAGCTTAGATGAAGACAACGTGCTAATAACTGAGCTCGACTTGTGCGTTCTCTGAAGGATAGAGCTATACACCAGAAGTATTACCTGCGTAATAGCAGGGGTTTCTTCCTAGCATTAGCACACTCCGCATACTGGTTGAAGATCTCCCGAAGCAGGTTCCAGGGAAACCTAGAGAAGAAATAATAGGCGATGGGCTGGCTGAGTTGTTGCGGAGACGCTTCTAGCGCGGACGATCTCAACCACAGATGGCGGAAAGGGTCTTCGGAGCGGGCCGTCGCAAACCCGAAAGTCGCTCCTGACATCGTCGAAGGTGCGCTGAACACACACTACCACCAGAGTCACACGCAAGTCATGGTCTGGAAACCTCCACAATGGCTCAAAACTTTACACTGATGAAGGTGCACTGAACTCGCACTTCCCCCACAATCTCCGGACCACCACATGTAACAGAAGATTCTTAGCCATGGTTTCTCAGCCTTCTCCTTCCGGGACTTTGACAGTTGATAGTCGGTCTTAATTGTTCGCACCTGGTCGTTTTACTTGCCCGCCGATTTTCTTTTGCACTCGCAGGTATGACCCCCTCACCCTCTTCCCGAAAGGGAGAAAGCGAAATGTCGCACGGCGACACAACCGCTAAGGCTGACGCGTCGCTCCGCTCGGATCGAGGCGCGAACTCTCCGCAGCAGAAGCAGCACGCGCAGCAGCAGGCACAGCAGCAGCAGCAGCAGTCAGCAAGCAGCAGCAGCAGCAGCGGAACCCGATCAATTCAAACTTCGTCTGTTTCTCGGAGCGAGGACGGGGGAGGAGCGGTGCCTTCGGGTGGGGAGGCCGAGGTGACAGAAACTGAAACGGAAAACGCTAACGGACAGGCTCCTGCTTCTGCGGCCGCCACTTCCGCTGATGGCGAAACGCGAAGGGCAGACGGAGAGTCGCACGCGAGCGATCCTGCGTCGCAGCCGTCGCATCCGCCGCATCCGCCGCAGGCGTCGCAGCAGGTGTCGTTCAATCCGCTAGCAGGCGTCGCTCCGTCGATCGCCGCGCAGACGTTCACGTTTCGCGAGCTCGAGCGAGCGACGGGCGGGTTTTCGAAGAAGAACTTTGTAGGGGAAGGAGGCTTCGGACGCGTTTATAAGGGAAAGCTGGAGTCTATTGGCCAGGTGAGTCGTTCGCTCCTGTTGATGTGCTCTGTTGCTGCTGCTGATGCTGCTGCCGGCGCTGCTGCTGGCACTGCTGCTTGTGTCGGTGTTGCTCTTCCCTTTTGAGTATTGCTCTTTGGGAGAAGTGTAGTTTTTTTTTTTTTTTTTACGATAATACGAAGACCCAGCGAAGTTCAAAACTGTGTTGGAAATATTAGGTTGTTTTCTTACTCTGACGAACGCCGTCAATTTATAGATGCGTCAAGTGCGTACGTTGGCGGGAAACCTTTCACCTGCCAGCAGGGAAGCCTTGTTCACCTTGATTTCGTGAAAAAAATGTATAGCTCTGTGAGACGAGCATTTCACGCAGATGTTACTGATATTCGTGTGTGTTTTGTGGATTGCTAAAACAGTATCAGATTTCCCGGCGTTATCCCCGCTATTGTCCCTTTTTGCTCCAAGCAGATAGTAGCCGTGAAGCAGCTCGACCGTAACGGAATGCAAGGCAACAGAGAGTTTCTCGTGGAGGTGCTCATGCTGTCGCTGTTACACCACTCGCATCTCGTGAACCTGATTGGTTACTGCGCCGATGGCGACCAGCGGCTATTGGTTTACGAATTCATGGCGAACGGCGCACTTGAGGACCATCTACATGGTAAGAACTAACTTTACTGTCAAACTCGATCCTCTAAGCTGTCAATCTGATAGTTAATTTTGCAAGTGCCGTTATTATTAATTAAGTGCAGCTGACACGTATCACACACAAGGATGTTCGCGTGATCGCACCCTAATCATTTGTTCCCACTTGGGTATCTCCTGTTTCGTCTATACGCGTTACAGACCTGCCGGAGGGAAAAGAGCCGTTGGAATGGAACATGCGAATGCACGTGGCTGCTGGTGCCGCCAAGGGTCTCGAATATCTACACGTCAAGGCGAATCCTCCCGTTATATATCGCGATTTCAAATCATCAAATATCCTTCTCGACGAATCATGGCATCCGAAGCTCTCCGATTTCGGCCTCGCGAAACTGGGCCCGGTTGGCGACAAAACGCACGTTTCCACGCGAGTTATGGGAACGTACGGTTACTGTGCACCCGAGTACGCTATGACGGGTCAGCTTACAGTGAAGTCGGACGTGTACAGTTTTGGTGTCGTGCTTTTGGAGCTGATTACCGGTCGGCGGGCGATTGACATGAGGAGGCGACACGGCGAGCACAATCTCGTCGCATGGGTAAGCCACGTGGCAGCCATTGGTTGGATGGCCGAACCTAAGGGGTGTTGTGTGATGGTGCAGTGAGGGTGAGAGGGTGGGTGTGAAGGAGTGAGAGAGGGGGTGGTGGTACATGCTTGCTACGATTCCTCCTGTGAAGAGCTGAATTCCTAGAAACGTGCACGTTCTTCACAGCCCATGTCTTTCGAAGCTATATTCCTCATACTCTCTTTCCTCTCCCTCTCCCTCTCCTCCCCCTACCCGTCTCTCCCGCCTTCCCCCCACCCCCTCCACCAGGCTCGACCGTTATTTAAAGACCGGCGGAAGTTTCCAGCCATGGCGGACCCGGGGTTGAGGGGGCGCTACCCGATGCGAGGGCTGTATCAGGCTCTCGCGGTGGCGGCGATGTGCTTGCAGGAGCAGGCGGCTCAGCGACCCATGATTGGCGACGTGGTTACCGCATTGAGCTACCTCGCCAACCAGCCGTTTGACCCAGAAAAGATTTCCAGGTGGGTGGGTGATGTTGGCGAGTGGGGTGGGTAGTGGTGAGGAAACTCGGCGGTGGCGCCGAAATGTGCATGTGCAGCGCGTTTTGCTGTACCTGAGAGTTCAGTATTTAGTTATTAAACCCTTTTTAAGCTTATATCAACTCGCAATCACCATTGCCTTTTCTTCTTCCCATCCCCTTTCCTGTTCGTTCAACCACAGGCCGCCACCTGGCACGCCCCAGCACAACCCCATGGACCGCCGAAGCAACTCCAGTGGAGGTGGGGGAGGGGGCGAACGCAAGGGCTCGCGCTCCCCCGCCCCCCATCACCACGGGGGGGTGAGACGCTCCGCCCTGTCCCCCATGCAATCACCTGATGTGAGGCACATGCACCACCACCATGTGAACCACCACCGGTTTTCCGAACGGGGCGAGGAGGAAGGAGGAGGAGGGTCAGTGGGTGCTGTTGCGGGGTCGGCGAGTCCGATGCGAGTGAGGGGTGGAGGGGGGTATAGGGAGGGGCCGGTGGGTTATAGGGAGAGTCCGGGGCATGGGGGGGTGGGTAGTGGAGGCAGGACACCGAAAAACCAGAAGGGGTATGGGGAGAATTGGAGGGCGAGAGGGGAGGAGAGAGCGAGTGGAGGAGAGGAGAGTAGGTGAGGTGATGCTGTGAAAAGGTGAGGGAGCCGAGGAAGCACAAGGGAGATGCAACCTAGTCATGCAGCAGGTATTGGATCTGGAGGGATGGACGGTATGAAATGGACCAGCAAGGGTTTTAAACTGGCGTGGCAGCAGAATATGGGTCTTGATGACAGTTTCTGGGCGTTGACGTGTCTACATGACGTTATCAGGGCATCGATCTGGCACTTCCTTGTTAGAACACCAACTTGCTCGTTCTCCGACCAAGACAATTATAGAAATATGGTGGTTTAGGTAATTGGACCTTGGTCGTTTCTTGCAACAGGTATATTGAACAGCTAATATTATGAGAGATTGGGGATGTGGTTGCGAATCACTACGGGTGGGTGAAAATGCAGGGGATATAGCTTCTGTCACGCAGGGGTTGCTGGATAAGCCGTGTGTGGTTTTGTGTTGTGATCCTGTTATTTCTTTAGAGATGAACGATCATAGTTATCTTTTCTCTTTCAGAACTTTGTCCATATTAGCTCCATTGCTCCACATCAAGCAAAACAAGATGCATTCTTTTTAGGTTTGTCAATGTAGAGCTGCTGGTTTTGCTATACATGGAATAAACTTCCAGGGTTGAAATGCAGGCAAATGATTTGCAAATTTGACGATGTACAGTATATCCTCTACATTAGTTGTCAACGTTTCCCGTGAACACCCAACCTTGTTTGAGCGGTCTTCGGTCCTGACAGCCATTCCCAATGGTGGAGTGTAGCACTTGTTCCCGAACAGTGTTTTCGCCTTGGGAGCACCGGCCATGCTGCCATGGAGCTTGTCGTGGCCCAGCATCCAATTGATCATTATCGTTGGCGAAAATCGTATGGGGGTCGACGAATATAGACCTCCCTCGACGACACAGCTTACGACAAAGTCGTTGTTCCCAACGACAAGGGTAACCTTCGCGATCTTCGCGAGGAAGTGGGTCCTCTATTCGTGGTACCCCAACATCCACTCCCATGTCAGCCATGTCGAGACTCGTGTCGTGACAGCCTGGCAATTGGACACTCTCGAAGTGGTGTCTCTCCCGCCCGCGTGTTCCTTTTCGATTCACTCACCACGGTTCTGTTGGATGAGTTGCGTTCTAAAACGGTGAAGGCATCGCACCGTTCTGTACCGTTTTAGATGACTTTTGAACCACACTGAACGGTCCCCGGTTACCTCCTAGCAAGCCAAGCCAAGGTCTCTCCTCTCCCCACCACTTGTGAGGCCAGCACTCCAGAAAAGCTGCTGTCGTAGCATGTCGCATAGTTTGTCAGGCGAAGTAGGTAGCCAATTAATTAGGTCCTCCTGAAGGTTGTCGTCGTCAGGCCTTCTCGTCAGGCCTTTTCGTCAGGCGATTCAATGGATGATCACCTGCAACACCCGTCAGCGTGATTTGTGCAATCCTGACTGCTGGCTTCACGAGAGCAGTTAGTAGTTTGTGCGTGGGTCCGACAACATTTCGGGGTGTGTCGTGCATTTCCGTAGTATGATTATTGAATCGGTTACACCTTGAGTCGTATGCCCGCGGTCGGAGGATTGTGGGTGCTTCGTGCGTTTCCGCGTGGTTTCCGTCGAGTCATGCGTTATTGTCTAAGCGTCATTCCACTCTTTCTGTGTGGCTTCCTCGGAGCGTTCAGTTTTGTTATCGCCTTCTCAGACACCGTTCTGAAATAGTTTTATTTTTTCAATCTTGAAGCTGGAAGGCTATATCTATTCGACGAACTGCACCGTCGGATTGTCGATTGAAGACGGTTCAGGAGCTGCGTGTGTCTTCGCCGAACTCTATAGCTGAACCTTTTAAAAGCTGGGCGCCTTCAGATTGTCGATAGACGACGGTTCGGAATCTGTTTTCATATTTGTTCCCGCCGGCGCCATAGCTAAACCTAAAGTGTTTCCCAACTTCACCGACAACGCGTCTGGTACAATCCCATGGCGACCACCTCAGCGAAATGAAATGCTGCGATTGGGAGGACTGCCACGTCGGCACCGGCATCGCCGCGCATTGCTGCTCCTGCCAGCACATTTTTCTTCGTCCCGGAAAGCCTCTCGCCAAACTTCGCCGTTCTCCTTCGTCTCCTCCTCATCCTGAAAACCCTACGATGACGTCATCATCCGTCTCGTCAACCCCAAGGTCCGGTGTGTTCCATCGTCCCTTCAGCAGCCCGCAGCTGAACATTTTTTCCCGCGCTTTCAGCAGCAGCCCTGCCAGCGATATTTCGTCTCGTTATAAGCGGTCTCGACGACGGTGGGAATCGGTGACGCATATCATCCCGCTATCTTGCTTCGGTAACGAAGATATGACGCTGGACCATGACGAACCTCCGCAACGTATCGAAGCATCCACACCAACTAGGTCCGGCACGCATGGCTGGGGAACGCCTAGGTCCGGCACGCCTAAGTCCCGTGCGTCTTGGTTCGGCACGTCTAGGTCCGGCACCAAAGCTGATACCGTCCCGGAGCTTGTGCTAGAGGTTCGGGAACGAGCCTGTGCTTCCGAGCCTGCCCCTTCTCGCGCAGAGGGAGCGGCTGATTCCAGTTCAGCGAATAGAGATGCGGACGAAACGGGTAACCATGTCGCAGTGTCGGGTAACCATGTCGCAGAGCCGAGTAACCATGTTAGAGAAACAGGCGAAACGATGGAAGGTTCAGGGGATTCGGAGACTAAAGGGGAAGGTCGGGTGGCGAGGGACGGGGGGACGCAGGAGAATGGGATTGCAGCGATCCGAATGCCTAGCGCGGAGCTTGAACACGCGGGGATAGGGGAGCTGCGCGCGCATGAAGGGGTGGCTGAAGAGCCAGGAGGGGACGCGGGAGCCGCGGAAACGTCACTTGCGGAAGCAGGGGATGCGGAAATGTTAAGAGCACGGGAAGCGGAAGCGCCACGCGCGGAGGCAGGGGAAGTGGAAGCACCACAAGCGGAAGCAGGGAATTCAGAGATACGAAAGGCGGAAGCAGGGGAAGCGGAAACATCACAGGCGAAAGCAGGGGGAGCGGAAACACCACAGGCGGAAGCAGGGGAAAGGGCGGGCGGCACTGGTGCTGACGTGGCTGTTCCTGGTGCTGAAACTGCTGCTGCTGTTGTGGGTGTGGCTGCTGCTTGTCCTGAAGATGCTGCTGCTGCTGAAGGTGCTGACGTGGTTAAGGCTGTGGCAACCGATGCTTGTCAAACGTCAATCACAGCAGCAGGTGTAAGTGTAGAATTCCAAGGAGGCAGTGATTTAGGTGTAGCAGTTGACGAGTCTGTAGTTGTTGACGCGGATCATACTGTAACGTGTATTCCGGATTCTGCTGTGATTGTAGGTCTAGAAGAGAGCAATTCGGTAACGGTAGGTGTAGAGGAGAGTGTAACGGTTGGAAAGAGTGATGCTGTAGATGTAGCAGCAGGCGGGGACGTGGTTACCACAGGTAACGAGCCTGTTATATTTGTTACAGGTGCGGCAGTAGGTGTAGCAACAGGAGCGGCTGTAGCAACAGAAGAGGCTGATTCTGTGGATGTAGCAGCTTCCAACCCTGCAGCCTCCAACCCTGTAGCTTCCAACCCTGCAGCCTCCAACCCTGCAGCTTCCAACCCTGCAGCTTCCGACTCTGCACCCATTATCGCTCTAGAGGATGCTGCTGGCTCCGCTGCTGCTGCTGCTGCTGCTGCTGCTGCTGCTGCTGCGGCGTTTGCTCGTTCACCTAGGGGGGAATCCGAGCTCACCGCTTTCGGTCCTTCTCAGATGATGGCATTGTCTGAGGCCGAACCTGCGAGTCCGAACCTTACACCTAGGCTCGGGGTGCCCAGGCTCGTGCTTCCCAGGGTCGGATCTGGAGCAGGAAGGAGTGTGGCCGAGGGGCAAAGGGCGGACGAGGCGCGTTTAGCAGCAGAGGAACGGGGAGAGAGGGGAGTGAGAGAAGCAGAGAAGTTGGATGGGAGGGAGAGGAGGGAGATTGAGGGGTTGGGGGGTCTTAGTCCGAGCTCCTTCGCTTCTACCCCTGGTGTACAGTCACGCGGCGTACAGTCACATCCCACGGACTCCCCCTCTCCTCAGCCCCGTGTTCCTCATTCACACACTCACCCCTCGATCCGCTCTTTTGCTCCCCCAGACTCTCCTTTTGGGGAATCCCCAACTCCGTCCTCTGAACCGCTCGTGCCGCACTCACACCCGCACCCGTCGCATCCCCCTTTCCTGCAGCCAGACTCGCCCTCCTCCCCCCAACCGCCCGTGCCACATTCGCACACTCACCCGTCGCGCGCACACCCGTCGCGCGCACACCCCGAATCCCTGCAGTCCCAATCTCACCACCCCCAATCCGTGCACTCTCAATCCCTGCAGTCCCAATCCCATCACACCCAAGCCTCTCGTTCCCAGTCGTCTCATTCACTACCAGATGCCGCTGTTCCCGCCTCCTCCCCCCCTCCTGATACCGCCACTCCTAGAAGCCCCCCTTCCGTCTCCCCCGTCCCCCCAAGCCGCCACTCCACCCCTTCCTCTCGTCACCCCCGTTACAATCCCTCTCTGGACCCCGCTCCCCCGCGCCCGCACTCCCCCGTTATAGGAACGTTCTCCTGGGGCGCGACTTATAGCGGGTTTCGCCCCCCAATTGCGCCCTCTAGGTCCGCGCGCACCCCCCCGTCCGCGCTGGGGGGGGGAGATGCGGGGAGAGGAGGAGAGGGGGGAAGAGGCGAGGGTAGAAGGTCAGGTTCTAAGGGAGGGGTTAGTCTGAGCGATAGGATCAGGGGGAAGAAAGAAGCAAGAAGAGGGGGAGGAGCAGGAGATAGGGACCCGGCAGGTGAAGGGGATGAGGAAATTGAAGGGGAAACCCGCGCACAAGCCCCGTATTTATCAATTCCCGGGGAGGATGGCGAGGAGGGGAATCCACCCTGGAAATCAGGCGCGGCCGAACCTGAGCTCACGCCCCGGTCCAACTCCCTCCCAAACGCCTGCTCCCCGTTCTCCCTGCTCCTCCCTTCGGATATCAACAGCCCGAAATGGGCCGGCAGAGGAACCGGCAGCGGCAGAGGGCTGGGGAGTGGGTTAGGAGGAGTTGGGAGCGGTAGCAGCAGGCAGAGCGGCCAAAGCCAGTCTAGATACAGCCGGGGGCAGGGGCAAGCTCAGGGGGACGAACTTCTTGGGGTTGGGGATAGCCCGGCCTGCTACAGCCCGGGCGGCAGCACCCGCCGCCCTGCTACAGCCGGGGGGTCTGTAGCAGGGACGCCTGTGGCGGGTACCCCCACTGCCCGCACGCCCACGTTTGGGAGGAGGCTGAGGAGGCAGAGGGGGCCGTCTTTTGGCGGGTCTTCAGAGCTGCTAGGGCTTATGGGGAAAGGGGCGATCAAGAAGGGGCTTGCTGCGGGTTTGAAGAGTGTGCAGAGGTGGAGAGAAGGGGGGAGTGGAACGGGGAGTGATGTGGAGTGGGAGGGGGAGGGGGGGTGGGGTGGGGAGGGTTTTGATTCGCCGAGAACGGGGGAGAGTGGAAAAGGGGGAGGGGGGGAGGGAGGAGAGGCGGGGACTGGTGGTGCTGCGGGTGCTCTTGCTGCTGGCGGTAGCGGGAGCAGCAGGTCAGGTAGGAGGTCCCTTCTGTCGAGCTTTCTATCAGACTCATCAGACAAAGACAAGGACAGGGAGAGGCCTGGGTCCGCGTCTAAGAGGAGTCGTCTCCGAAGCAGCAGCTTCGGCTCGTTACCCTCCCCCGGGGGTGCTGGTGCGGGCGCAGGCTCGGGTGGTGGTTCGGGTGCGGGTGGCGGTGCTTCGGGTGGTGGTGCTGCCGGTGGTGGTGTGAGCAGAAGCAGCTTTGGTTCTAGTTGCGACGGGGAGGAGGACGGGGAGGATTCAGAAGACTTGGTACAGGAGGGAAAGCTATGGGAGCAGCTAGAGGAGAAATACCAGGAGCCTCTCTCTGCTGAAGCTGCTGCCGCTGCCGCTGCAGCAGCCGCCGCTTCTGCTGCCTCTCCTGGCGCTGCTGCTGGTGGTTTCGGTGGTGCTACCCCTAATGCACCGTCCCCAAGTGGCGCCTCCCCCTCTCTCGCTATGGCTCTCACCCGAAGCATGTCTCTGTCCCGCAATAAAGCCCTTTCCAGAGGTATGTCTATGGCTGCCAGTCGTAGCAGCAGCAGGGAGGCGGCGGATGAAGGGGAGACGGGTAGCGGCAGTGGGGGGAGAGACGGCGAAGGGGAGAAGCTGGGGGGGAGTGGTAGGCAGGGGCGGGCGGCTGGGCGGGCGGCTTTGCCTAGGCCGAAAAAGAAAAGGTGGATGAGGAGGGATGTGATAAAGGAGGAGACGAAGGAGGAGATTGAGGAGGAGAGGGAGGAGACGGAGGAGAAGCAGCAGGGTGGGTTTGTGGAGGCAGGAGAGGGGCAGGGGGCGGAAAAGGAGGGTGTACAGGTAGGGAGCGGGGATGCTGAGGAGGAGAGGAGGAATGAGGAGGTGAGGAGGATTCTGCGTAGCTTGGCAGGTGGGGAGGGAGGAGGAGCAGAAGGAGGAGGGGGAGGAGGAGTGGGAGGGGGAGGAGGGGAGGAAGAGGAGGAGAAACGGCCTTCTCTAGCTGTGATGTTTCAGCGGTCTATAAGCCTGAGGCTTGCACCCGGGGAGAGGCTAGGAGGGGGAGGGGGAGGAGGAGTAGGAGGAGGTGGAGGGAGACGGGATGGTGGCGGGGAGAAGTTAGGGGTTATGGATGCTTTTAGAAGGCAGGTCACGCTGAGAAGCAGGCCTGAACGGGTTGAGGAAGAGGAAGCCGGTGGAGAGCGGTTGGGAGGGATGGAGCTGAGAAAGCAGGTGACGTGGAGAGGGGACGGGAGGAGAGGCGAGGGGAGGAAGGGAGTGTTAGGGTTCAGGAGTCTTGCTGCTGCGGTTGCGGCTCTGGTGGGGGTGGGAGGGCGTGAGGTGAAACACGGGAGTGGGGAGGGACAGGGGGAGGAGGGTAAGGGGAGTGGGGAGGGTAGGGCCGGGGAGGGTCAGGGAGAGGAGAGTGAGGGTGAGGAGGGGCGGAAGGATGGGGAGGAGAGTAGTGATGATGGGGAGAGGGAGACAGTGGGGGAGGAGGAAGGAAAGGAAGGGGAGAGAGGGGAGGAAGTGAAGGGGGAAGGGGTCAAGGAGGATGGAAATGAGGAAGGTAAGATGGACGAGGGTGCTGGTGCTGGTGCTGGTGCTGGTGCTGGTGCTGGTGCTGGTGCTGGTGCTGGTGCTGGTGGGGTGGGGGATTTGGGAGGAGGAGAAAGAAAGTCAGAAGTTTTAATTGAAGTGACGCGAGAGGGGGCAGCAAGGCAGGAACTTACTCCCACTCTCACTCCCTCACTCACTCCCACAATCACTCCCTCACTCACTCCCACACTCACTCCCACACTCACTCCAACACGCACCCCCAGCAGTAGTGCCAGGTTGACTGGCGTTGACTCAGCCACACTTGCCCATGAATCCGGTGTTGAGTCAGCTCAGGCGTTGACTGGCGTTGACTTGGCCACACTTGCCCATGAGTCTGGTATTGAGTCAACTAAGGCGTTGACTGGCGTTGACTCGGCTACTCTTGACCATGGTTCTGATGGTTCCCCTCTAGGGCCATCCAGAAGGGGAAGTTTCCACCAGCTTTCTCCAAAAGAAGGCTCACCATTGGTGGATAGTCAGGAAACGAGCTTTCAGCCAGAAGAGCAGCGGCAGGAGAAGCAACAGCAGCAGCAGCAGCAGCAGCAGCAGCAGCAGCAGCAGCAGCAGCAGCAGCAGCAGCAGGAGCAGGAGCAGGGGCAGGGGCAGGGGCAGGAACAGCAGCAGCAGGAGAAGCAGGAAGAGGGAAAATCGGAGAATCAGCCCCAAACGGAGGAGAATCAACAGCAGCAGCGGGGTGGCGGGGAGGGATCGGAGGGGAAGCAGCAGGCTTCAGGGAGGGCACAGAGGCTGCTGGTAAGGCACCACTCTCTAAGCAACAAGGCACTAGACGCTGCGAATCAGAGTATGGGTGTGGATTTGGGTTTGACAGGGCGTGATGATGCTGCTGCTGCCACCAGCAGCAGCAGCAATACCCCTGCGAACAACAGTGGCAGCGGTGCTGGTGGGTTTGGTGGCAACCTGCCTTTGCTACGGACGAGTACAGAGAGAATCGTTCGGTCGACCCGCAGTTTGGCTGTTAAGAAGTATTTATCCCCGTCTTCCTCGCTGGTTCGACGGGCAGGAGCAGCAGGGGGGGCAGAGGGAGCAGCAGAGAGAGCAGGGGCGGGAGCGGGGGGAGGGGAGGGATCGGGAGGAGAGGTGGGTGGGACGGGAGAGGAGGGTGAGTGTGAGGGTGGTGTGGGGGGGGTGGTTAGGGCGCGGCCTGGGGGGGGCGCGGCAGGAGTGTCGTTTTACTCGTTTGACCGGCATCGAATGGGGTTGGCTGCGATGGAAGCGAAGAAGAGGGGGTGGAGAGGGGCGGAGAGGATTGGGGCGGATAGATTAAGGGTGGATGGAGGGGGGGGGGCTGAGGTATGGGGAGCGGAGGAAGGGGCGGAAACGTGGAGAGTGGAGGGAGGGGCGGAGGTGTGGGGGGTAGGAGCAGAGGCGAGTGAAAGAGGTGAGAGGTGGGTCGGAGAAACGGAGTATACGCAACCGCATGAGAGGTGGGTGGGGCCTGAGGATGGGTATGAGGGTGAAAGGCAGGACTTGGGGACTCAGACTTTGGATTATGGGGAGGTTCATGCAGAGCAGTATGAGGAGCAGTATGGGGAGGGATATGGAGAGCAGTATGGGGAGCAGTATGGGGAGCAGTATGGGGAGCGATATGGAGAGCAGGAGCAGTATCAGGTGCAGTATGAGGGGCAGTATCAGGAGCAGTATCAGGAGAATTATCAGGAGAATTTTCAGGAGAATTACCAGGTGGATTATCAGGAGCAGGAGCAGTATCAGGAGTATCATGAGGAGCAGTATGAGGAGCAGGTGTATTTTGAGGGGCAGAGGAGGCAGGTTCGACAAGGGCTTGAGCAGGAGTATGTGGAGAGGGGGGTGTACGGGCAGGAACAGCAGTTTCAGGGGCAGCAATTCGGGCAGGAACAACAGTTTGATGGGCAGCAATTCGGGCAGGAGCAGCCGTTTGAGGAGGGGGAGTTCGGGCAGCAGCAGCCTTTTGACGGGCAGCAGTACGGGCAGGAGTATGAAGAGTTGGGGTATGGGGAGGGACAGTCGGAGCAGCAGCAGCAGCAGCGTCAGTGGCAGCAGCAGCAGCGCCAGTGGCAGCGAGAGAAGGAGAAGGGGAAGGGGAAAGCAGCGTTAGATGAGTGGGAGTTTGTGCTGCAGAGAAGCGGAACTAAGAGCCCCATGGGGGGTAGTATGCAGGTAGGTAGGCAGGGTGGGAGCGGACGGGGGGGTGAGGAGAGAGGAAGGGTAGAGAGGGGTGGAGAGAGGGGAGGAGGGATGGGAGGATTGATGGGAGGAGAGAGGGGGGGAG